>JAVQJG010097716.1:0-25330 GCA_036024015.1 Craterocephalus amniculus
TTTCTTTTCATGTAGACCTTTAAGACTGAGCTCGTTTGATGAGAACAAGTTCCAATAACATGAGAATAACAGCATGTGAAAATGTAGCTTCCATAGGCACTGGGTCACTTTAGTTTAATGATGTGGAAAGGACAAAAGCAGGCTACATAATTGTGTAATGTCTGCTTTTTATCAGAATCATCCAAATGCCTAGCTTGTCAGCATTTCACAGAAGGAGACGACAATGACCCAAAGATACTCTGCCAATGCAGCTCAGGACTTCATGAAAGTAAAGAGGCAAAATGATCAAGTCTTATCTAATTTGGTGGACAAAATCGAAAGCAGAAAGATCAAAGTAGAAAGGATTGAAGAGAGCAGGATGAAGAGCCTGGCAATACAGCACAAACAAGGAAACCCAAATTTCACAGGTTTTAGATTTCAGCTTGTTTGTCCTTTTAACATCAAAGATTTTATTTACTTTTATGTTTATGTCCTGTAGCATTTCAGTTCCAGAAAAAAAAGTCTCTTCATCCTTCATTCATGTAACAACCGAAAACGAACCATTTCAATTTTAGGTCCACATTTATTTTATTTAGAACTGTAACTTCAACATGTTTTATCTGTATAATAAATGAAGTTTAATTAAATGTACCTTAAAAAGCAATTTTTGACATTTCAACATTTTCATTTTATTTTTTTGCATTCTGTCTTTTCTTTGAGTTCTCTCAGAGTGACAGAGATGATGAATCCAGTCCAACATTGTCTCTTTGGATTCATGTCCAAAATGACCAGTGTGCTGATATCCAGTCACTGGTGTGTAGTGCTGTGCTGTACAGCAACATGCAGATGTTCCTTCAGCATATGGGCTGAACAAAAAAGTAATGAATTTTGGGTTACCAGCATCAGGATGGCTGCTGCAGCGCTAGGAAGGTGCATAGAAATGGTTCCAGTGCAATCGAAACAAGGCAGAACCACCGAGTTTCACGATCTTTAAAAATATCTCATTTTTTTAATGAATCCTACTGGAAATCTGACTAAATAACCAGAATATTGGTTTTTAAACAGTGCTAACCATGTTCTAATCTTGAAGGTCGTACTGTATTGCATGCTGTATTTCAAACTTACTCTCAGATTCTGCAAGAACTCCACTGAGTGAATCTGAGGAAGATACCTAACAGCTAATTGGCTGCAGATGTGAATACAGATGAGGCCTCACACCCTGCAGTGGGAGAAAAGCCTTTCCACCAGCGATTACTAATAGATGAAGATCTGCATGCTGTTATTGGTACCAAGCATATTTCAGTGGTACTGCGTTTTATGAGCATAAGTGTAGATTCTTTTCAGGCAGCTTTTGCTCTTTGCTCCGTATTTAACTTTGAAAGTGTGCTCTTTTGTAGAGTGATCAGAATGTGTACACATCTTTAAGTGCGCATTTGCATAAAACCGTTCAGATGTACTGACTAAGTTACTTGCGTGGATCACTGTGCATTAGGGTTGAGTGTGGCCCGCTGGGATGTTTCGGTAAGTTTTATGCAGAGCCACACGCCGATGATCAAAGCTAAATTGTTGCGATGAGGATGAAGATGAAATGTTTCAGAGCTGTGACTAGAAACCAATACTGCAGCTCGGCTGTCTGATCACTAATTAAGTGGTTTAGGTGATGGACGGAGAAGAGAAGAGCAGAACTGTTAGTAGAAGAAGAATAAGACCAAGCTGACTTTGAAATATAGAAAAACACACATGTATAACTTCATCTCTGCTTAGGCTGCAAGACGTTTGTGTGCTCATCGCTGCATGTTTGCGAAAAAGCATTTGTGGACATTGATCTGCTCCTATCTCTGTGGCTTGTTTGCACTTTTTTTTTCCCCCTCTCCCCTTCCTATTCTGGGGCCCGGGCGAACGGAGAGTGATAGTGTCAGCATTTCTGCAAGCTGCGTGGGAGATCATTCTCTCATCTTTCTCTGCCAAGAATCTCACAAAGCAAAGTGACGGCTTCATCCATGCCGCCACCTCTACCCCACTTAATCCCCTTTTCTCACCCTCACTCCACGTCGTTCCCTTCCTCTCCCCTCCCCTCCCATGGCCTTTCCATGCAGAGGCACTCCCGCACACATGCACACACACACACACACACCCCATATTTGACGATGGATGCTAGCAAATGTTTTATTGGTGTCAGTTGGTGTCTCGTTTGAAATGAATTTATACACCTCTCCTGCAGAGCTGACATCGATCGGGCTTAACTCATTTAATAGCCATGACATTTGCCTATTAGCTTATTTACTGTCAAAACAGGCCCGGTCTCAGCTGGCTTCCTGGGAGACAGTAATTCTCACATTTGTATCTTTCACGGAAGTAAATGTGACTATTTGTGCAAAATATACATTCTGCAGGAATATTCATACCTGCTGTGAACACACAAACCCGCCTTGTGTAAATCCATACACAGAATGTAAAGTAAATATCTAATTCTTTGAATTTGCTTTGTTCAGTCTAAGCAGAAAGCTCTTTTCTTTTGTGCAGCTGGCCCGAAAATCTCTTCCACCACTGGGAAATATGTGTGCATACCCCAACATGCACACAAGTTACACTAGAAAGTAATGCTCCAAAATAGCCATTGATTTTTTATGAGAGTCCGTTGGGAAGTTATCATAGAGATTCATGATGGCAGGGAGGGAAAATGAGCAGAGGATGGAGCTAATGTCTTCGGGAGATAAAGATGGGACTATGGATGGCTAAAAAGCTAAAAAAAAAGGGGGGGGTGGGTTGATGGAAGGTGGATAAGATGGAGTCATGAGAATAATAACTCAGCGTAAGAGCCTCCGCAAGCCTACATTTTTTGTGGGTGTGAGTTTGAGTGTTTGCACAGGTTGCAGGCGTGTGTGTTTGAGTGTCTCCTCCATAGATAAATGCTCACCATCACATCCATGGATATATAGACACTCCAGCAATCTCATGTGCTACATTACAAGCACCTTACGACCCCATACCAGCAAATCGATGGAAGCTGTTACGCAAACGGATTAGAACGGACGGATGACAGCAGCAGGGGGCAAGCTCATGATGTGGACATGGGACAGAAAGAATGTGGACTGGAAAGGGAAGCCCCCTATCTTATCTTTGCATTTACAGCACAAGATCTTGGATCTGGAAACTTAAAGCAGACGCTGTGCAGCATTTTGATGGAGGCAGCATTTTAAAGCTGGTGTAGAGGAATTTGATTGGAGGCTATTGCTCACTGCAAACTCCGCATGAGCTTCTAAATGCTTATATATCTTGAAAATATGCCATTAAGCTGCCATTATTTAAACTAAACAAGCACATGGCGTCATGCACGCTCACATAAGACTGCAAATAAACACGGATGTGGCTCCCTTTGCTCATGCAAACAGGATATAAGAAAGCATAAATCTGCTGGAGGCATCTCTCAGCCATCTGCAGGAGTAATAACAAGCTGCTACCTAAGGCGATATGCTCTCCTCTTTCTATTTCAACACAATTCTCCGCACACTCACACATTTTCACCAGTTATCTCCTCTACTCTTTTTCCCTCTCCTGCAAGCCTACAGTTTTTCCTCCTTTCTTCCTTCTTCTTGTCCGCTTTCTCCCCCTCTGCTTCCCCTCACGCATGGGGTTTGTCCCCTTCTTCAGCCAACCCACCTCATACTCAGATGGGCTCAGTCCTCATGGCCGATGAGTCTGCCATAATGAGATCCCTGGAGAACAAAGAGTGGTGTAAAGAGCAGCGGAAGGCCGGAGAGGAGAAGCAAGGAGCTGGGGGTTAATCTCAGATCAGGAAACCTCCAGAATAGCTCAACATCATCCAACTTTAATTCTGACAATCGCTTCTCTTTCCTAAGATCGCCTCCTTCTCTGTTCATTAGTCATCTACCATTACTGTCCATTAACCAGATCAGAGGCATTATAATCCCCCTCTGACAGCCGGCATGCTGCACTTACACAACCTTCGGCATTGAGGAAAGGCTGAGGGAGACATGAACATCTTCAGAGGAGAGGGACTCGGTGTCATAAAATCAAATCAAAAGCATGCATGCTGCAAGTAAGAGGGTTGGGATGGCACTGGAGAGGAGACTGTAAGTCCATGCCGATAGTTATGTTCTTTCTCATATGTTATGCAGCATGCCCATAAGATGATATTTTCCCCCTGGAGTATCTTGGTAACATCCAACCTCGACCATTAGAAAGAAAACAGCTGATAGAAGAGTTATACAGAACTTAAATCTTTTATGCACCAATGTTTAACAGTTTGGCTTCTTTGATTTTAATCTCTTTTTGGATCCATCCAGTCATCCTCTGATTAGTGCCTAGATGGAAAAAAGGATGTGCTGTATAGTTATTATCAAACTAGAGGCACCTTAGTGGTACCGTGAGGTCCAGATTGTTGCAGCCTGCTCCTGATTGTCTGCACAAAGGAACAGAAACATGCAGCTCATCACCTTTGATTGATGGGGATATAAATAAAATCTTCTCTAGCCATATCAGAAGATGGTGGTTACAAACATATTTACATGACACTAGAAACACAATAAATTACTGTGTTTGTGCAAAACCGGACTATTAAAATGCATGTATTGGATCAAAATTGTATGATATCTAAGCTCCTAGAACTGGACCAATACACCCAGATAAAGCAGTTAGAGCTTGGTTAATATGTGCACTCAATTGTACTCAAATTAAGCTCAGAACAGTCTAGATTAATGTTTAGTGCAAGTTGTATAAGTTAGTGGCATTTGTGAAGCTGTGACAATAGAACTGGCCTCAGCATAAAACTGTGGTGCACTATTTGATCTCTGTGAGGACTTGAGGTGAATAGCCAGACAGATGTTACAGCAGAAAGTGTGTGGACATAAATCTTGTCATCATCTCCTTACAGCCTTCGGTTTGGTCAGGTTTCTTGCAGGGCCCTGTCAATTCTCAGTGATTTTCTAAGATCTGAAAGTACATGTGTGTTTTGTGTGTAGCGTTCTGCCTGAGTGTGTGTTTTCCACAATTGGATAAGTGCAGTGAGAACGCCAGCAGAGGCTGTGAGAAGTCCTGTGGGTATGTTTCTCACCGGCTTATTTGATCTACGTCTGCCCTGTCTTGTGTCTTTTTGATCTATGAGGCAGGGATGAGGGGAGACGTTGTTCTCCGTTAGTTTGATGTATATGATAAGAATCCGTTCATTACTCCATCAGAGACATGAAAAAGCAGCACATTAGAGGAGTGATAGGCTAGAAGATTATTGCGGGCAGAATACCAGGCTTTTCTCTAAAGCACTGCAAGTTGGTGGGTGAAAACTTTTTCAGTAGTGTTGAAGTATGAAAGAACTTTTGGAGTGTTGGGAATCTTCTCTGCCGAGAGCCTTTGCTTTGATGTTTTTCCTTTGTCTATAAAAGATCGTTCAATCTTTGAAGCCATTGTGAAAACACTTTGCATATGCATTTACATAAAGTGCAAATGGACTGCATAGGATGTGCAAGTACTTCGACGTTATAATGTTCTCATGCGTGTTTGGTTCATGTCCATCATTTGACTCGCATACAGAGCACCTGTCTGGTTCCCCTTGGAGGAAAATGGCTAAATGTGTCCTCACAATCTTTGATCATCTCCATGGTAACAGTGAGCAATGCACAGGATGTACTTATCTATTTATGCCACGGTGTTGTGATCTAACACTTCTTGCCACTCTCAAACCTGTCAATCATATGAAAAAATTTATTAGTGAGGTAAAACCCATCTAGCCTTCACTGAGCTTCGGTTTGTCCAAAGTTGATTGGGTCCTGTGTGGAAATCAAAGTTTTCAAAGCTCTCAAAGTCTTGACATTTTTCAAGCTCTGATTAATTTCTTTCTGTCTATCATGAAAATATATCAAGTTAGGAATTCTACAACCTAAATAGCTCTCTTCCAGGATCTGTGTGTTGGCCTGATATTGATAAATGAATTTTAGCTTCTTTTTTTTATCCCTTTGGGTACCAGGTCTTTGGCAGTTTCTAATGGTTTCCTGATTATGATTAAGTTTCAGTTCCCAACCCTTCTGATGACATACATTTCAAACCACTGTCCTATTTTTCAGCCAGGTTTAAAATTACAAAAAAAAAAAAAACCAACAAAAACAGATTCATCATGTAACCAATAAAGCCTTTGCATGTGCTCTGCTACAAGATGCAGAAAGATTGGCTGCTGTGCATTGTCTTGGCGCGACTTAGATATGTTTAACTCATGCTGGAGATGTGAGCCACCAAACACTGAAAGAAATGAGGTGGCTGCCCTTTCTGCTTTGCACACTGTGCCGTTCTCCCTGTGGTGAAAGGAACAGGGTTCGGTGGATTAATCTTCTCTCCCGGAGTTGGTCTTCCTGCTGCTTCACTGACACATCTGCTGCCCTCACCATCCGTGGTTTTACAGCGTGTTAAGAAAGGACCATAGTTTTCAGACTCATCATAGGGAAAAGGAGACATAATGATCTCCTGTCAGTGGAGGGAACTGAGGGCCTTCCTTTCCACTATCGCTTAAATCTAGCCATAGAACATTAAAGTAAAATTTAAAAAAGTTATTAAAATGACATTCAAACTTGAAATTACACTAAATTCAAGTTAAAATAGATTCCTAAGGTGTGTCCCGCAATGTCTATTAGAAGATGATGTGTTGTTTTGCATGAAATACCACATTGGTGGTACAGTAAAGAAAATAAAGTTAAAGCCCTGCAGTGTGCAAGCTACTTTTTAAAGATTTTACCTCTTAAAATATTTGCTCTCCAATTGATTTCTAGACTACTGCAGCAGCAACTGAGTTTAACAGCAACGCAAGCATAAAAAAAAATTTAAGCAAAAAATTTTGTAAGATAACTGTATAGTTGCTTTAAGAGATCTTTGAGATGCTTTAATATTAGTAGTTTTTCCTCATTAATCCATCTAGATCCTGTGAAACATGAATTAATTGGTATACTGTCCTCATTCAACAGTTAAAAGGTCTCTGAGAAATTATGGTGAACAGGAAACACTCAGGATGTGGAGCCACTGTGTACACTTAATGAGTGATCATGTGTCTTCCGCATCACTGTAATGTGTGTATTAGTGTGGAAACGGAAAGAGAAGGTTACAATTTACCATAAAACATTAAGTCACTCCAAACATTTATTCATTTGTTTTCATTCATAAGCTGCTACTTCCTTTCAAATCAACAATACTTAAAATAAAAATAGAAGAAGAGGAAAAAAATAGTTGCCAGTTGTCCTAATTTACCCATGTATCTCTAGAAGAACAAAAGAGTCAAACATAACATGTATTTTTTTCTTTTAGGGAACTGTTTTTAGTTCATTTTATTTTTAAATATGAAACTGCCTATATTCATACATGCTATTAAATCCAAATACCAATACCTGTTTTTTTCATAGTCATTGATATCTTTATGACCCCTTTGGTGTTGTGTTTATTAATGCAGAGTGTGTCTTACTTATTTAAAGCCCTGGTGTGTTATAATTACTCCTATCTAGCGGTGCGCTAATTGAATGCAAACAGCCAAGCAGTGCTCTCTGGTGCCGTTTATTGCCGTTACTACCACTACCGAAGCCACAGGGAGTCATAAATGTGAAAACAGCAACATCATGCAAGTTGGTGTGTCCCGTCAGGAGAAGAGGAACAGAACGATACATAATTCTGTTTCTTTATTGATGCACATAAGTTGCAAGCATGCCCTCCATTTATCTGGTACCAAGCAAGTGCTAATAGGTAATGTAATCATGTAAAATTGTGGTTGTTTTTAACAGCTTTGAACTGATGAAGTGAGTGGTAGAGGTAGAAGAAGTCACACCAGGGTTAGTGGACCTGTGGGTGCTGCAAGAGGAAAATCCCGCGCTATAATGGCAAAATCGAGTTTTTCCCCCGACAACACACTTGGATTCACCGATAAAACACATAGTGCAAACAAGTTCCGTTTCAGCTACTTGAGTTAAAACTTCATATTAAATGATGATGCAACATGGCAGCTTTCACCTTTGTATTTATAAATAACTCATTTTTGGCTAAGAGCACACTTTCATTTGGATATGACTCTGATTAGACTAAGGTATAATACGTATTAATGAAAGCGATACTTGATTTTTGCAAATAAAGCCATCTTAAAAGCAGTCCCTTTAATGTTTATTTTTACATTTATAGAGTAAATTTTGTTTGGATTATTATGTGCTCTCAGTCTATCAGGTCTCAGTGTTCTGTGTTTGGTGTAATGCAAGTTTCAAAGCAGTAATAATGAGTTAACAAACAAAGACTATGGTAGTTTAATAGGTCTCTCAAACTTCTTTTTACCCATTTAGTGGCGTATTGGACCAACTCACTTGTCAGGTCCATTATCTATGAAAGATTTTTAGTGGGGGTGAGACTTTGTGACACAGATGGTCATAAAGGGTTATTCACATCATTTTCATTCTCATCAAACTCTTCAGTGAGTCTTATATACACAGAATGAAAAGCTAGTGCATAAAGAGCCACTGATAAAGACCTAATCGCTAGACTGTAGCCAGAAGTGCATGGGGCTAATTTATTCTTTAAGTATCTTGTGCTGTGCAAACACCCCGTTCTTTAAGTAGGCTTGAAACTGATGAGGTCATGTTTCACACACTAGTTCATTTCATGGAGCAGATTAATAATACAATCACCAACTTAAAAGGTGAAACAATAATTTTTATGGACACTTACACGTTTTCTATGATTATCATCAATATTATATTCATCTTTCAGTTAAACCAGGGTTGGCACACTGAGCTGGTCTTCTTAACAGCTAACAATCTGATGTGCTTAATGTTAACTTTCAAGCTTGGAGACAAACCTTCCCTTGTTTGAAAGACCTGTATGATGTTCATGTTTGATTTTTCAAAGAAAGAACCGGATCAAATGAAAGAGAAAAAATAAAATTAAAGGTGAAATAGTTACATTCCACACCAACCCGATATTTAATCATATTCAGAACGGATTGAGTGAAATTTTAATATTGAATAGAGCAAGATGAAGAAATAACAGTCTGAAGTCTATGATTTTAAGGCATTTTCTGTTTTGTTCACATTCAGTAGAATCCAGAACATTTTCACAAAAGAGATCAATGTGTAGATGTACTCTGCCCAACCTATTCTAACTTCTATGTACAGTGAACATGCCGTACATCCTTTATTCATTATTTTCACATGTGAATATCTGGCTGAATATAATACATTTGTGGGGTTGTCAGGGTAAGCCGAACGGATGGATGGGTCAATAACAGGAAGAAGTAAGTGAAAAAATGAACAGGAAGTCATTAATGAGGCCCATTATTTGCCATTATGTGACATTTCGTTGAGGGAGAAAGGTTAACCATTTTTCATAAAGAGTTATTCCGATGTTTGCTCTAAAAGACAAATAATTTGTGTTCATATTAATTTGGCTGCTTCATCACTGAATTTCAATGTGATTAGAAATATAAAGGTATCAGTACGTACTCTGTTAAATGTATTAAGTTTGTCTTTTTTTCATATTGTTAAGCATATTAAATATCAGAAAATAATTAATATACAGAGTTTTCTATTCCATAAAATCTTTTTCAGTTTCTGTTGGTGAATGAATTAGTTTTTTTCTGTTTGAATGTTTCAGCACTGAGTCACACAAATACAGCGTTTGAGTCGTTATTGCCCTTTCATTGCATCTCATCTCGTCACAACCCGGGTGCTCACTCCTTTCAAGATCTAAGACTTTGAGATCTGGTGCAAATCTGTATGTTGAGGTTATGTTGTATAAATATTAATACAGCAAGAAGAGGGCATGTGAATGTGTATGAGAAAAAAAATACAGAGAACTCGATTCTCTTTTTTTAGCATAAAAAATGAGCATGATGCATCATCATACATATTCAGTGAGGTGTTAGCTCAGAGTCATAACAGACTAAGGTGGCAGAGGGATGACGAGATAAAAGGCTTTGGTGAAGAATGGATCTTTATGTAGCTTTCAGGAAGAAAAATGCCTGAGAAAATATATTTTCAATTAATGGCCACATGGAACCTTTTAAGTTGGGCTACAACGTGACTCGTGTTCCCTTATTAAACACTGAAAGTGAGGAGTAGTATTACAGCACTCCAGCTAATTAGAATCCCCACATGGCTTGTCGTGGATCCAGTTTTTACTGTGGAGGAGGTTCATTTTAACAACACTAAAATCCCTTACTTGACTTTTAGAAGTGAGCAATGTTTCCTCACAATTTATCATCCTTTAATCCAGTGGTTTAAAGGATCCTTTAATAAGTGGTTTCACTGGTAAAAACAGGCTGTGTTACAAGTCAATCTGAAAAATTAAAAAGAAAAGAAGAAATACTGGATTCATGAACTAAGTTTTAATCATCTCCCATCTTACATTTTCTGCATCTTGGATCTTTTTCTGTGTTGACCTGTCACAAAGAAATGTTTTGATCCTTGGTGTGCGAGTTTGCAGAGAGATTAAGGAAGAATAACTTGGGAAAGTTATTGGTGCCTGAGAAGCCTAGACATCCAGGTTTCTGGATTTTATGGCTTTTATTTCTTTTACACGTTTTGTTCTACCCAGTTTCAAACAAAAAGGTGTGAAATCTTTGTAAGTCATTCTGGTGCATTGTGCACCTTCCACAGTGGCACAGCTGGACAAGGTCAGAATACTTATATATGGAGCACACTTCCACCCACTTGCAGATAGCAAGACACATTTTTGCAGAGAGTGTAGCCTCCAAAGGAAGCAGATCTGACATTTCAGGTACTAAAATGGAGTCTGACTGTCAGTACTGCCCTTCCTTTCTGCACCAACAAAAACACTTATTAGCTCCTCTTTGACCTGCAATGAATAGCGTCTGAGTGGTTTCTCAAAACATGTAGTTTGCATCTCTTGGATCTTATTATTGGCACCTCTATACTTGCCACTCAGTTTGACACAGAACGGATCATTTCAGCCCTTCTGTGTTAATGAAACGTAGAATCAAGAAAAGCTCTGAAAGTAAAACAAATGATGTGAAGAATCATCAAAGATGGAATTTACTATATTAAAGCATGGAGTATATGTGTTGAGTTTTCAAACCACATTTGTCATGTTTCCGTGACAGCGCAGCCAAAAGCACTTGAGCTGAAATAAGATAGCTCAGCCTTTTGTTGGAAGTAGGCTGTTTGGATGAGTTACAACAGGACTGGTGTAGTAGCATTCAGAGTATAGAGGCTATGCAATCATTATATTTAGCTCCTCATCTCCCAGACAGGTCTCTGAGCACACAGTTTGCTTGCACTGCGACCATTCTGGTGATAACTATAGAAACTGGGGACAGTACAAATCTGCTTTGGTTTTAGTAATAATCCTGTCTGGACAAAGGTTTCCCTCAAATCCCTATGTCAATAATGTATGTTTTTTTTTTCTGTTGGGCTCCTTGGTTTCATTTTTTCCCAGCCTTACTTGTGGCACAAAAAACATGATTTCCCTTATTTGCCTTTTTCTTGTGTGCCTTCTGTATTATCCCATACCTTCATTCATTAATTCCCAGAGCTTGTTTCTCTCAGTAATCCGTCTGGCAGACTGACAGTTGGAAAGAGCGGTTGTGTTTTTTTTGTGAAGGTGTGATGTTCCGTCTGATTCCTCCCAGTGTTTGAAGCTGCATTACATCAGAATCTCCATCCTGCCTCCAAAGCCCCTCTGTCATTCTGCTTCTGTGTGTGTGAGGAGGAAGATGGCTGAGTATAGTCATTGATTTTTCCCATTTGTTTTGCTTAAACATGAGAAAGATACAGTACACAGGAGAGTGCGGGCTTATATGCTCACAGGTGTCCACATGGGCACGAATACACATACATGAATGCATGAATGCTGCACACTTTGTGCTACCCTGCAGGTATGTGCACAGTGCACGAGATGCATCATTATACTCTGCTGCAGCTGAAACACTCGGGCTTCCTCTTCTGAATCATAGATGAGGAAGCTGCGAACAGCTTGTTTGCTTTTTCTAAATGACGTTCTTTCTCTCCTCTCTGCTTGCACCTCTCTCTGACAGTTGCTGTATGCTGCCTTTTTGCACCTTGAGTCGAGCCAAAGCCTATGCATGTTTCAGTTTTCTGCATCTTTGCACACATGGGCCTGCAAGTGTCAGGAGGATCTCTCATCGGTATTTCCTGTGAACAGTTCTCATCTTTAATGCATACTGGCCTTTGTATAGGGAAGTAACACCCTTCAAGCTAGAGGCTTTTCTGCTCCTTAGCCTCTAGTGGGTTGCAACTAGTCCCTGAGAGCATACTCACATGTATTCACTCAGAACTTCATGGAAGACGCTGCAGGAAACATCCGGGGCATGTATCGAACAATGAGCATTTCCAGTTCAAAAAAGGGTTTTTACCATCAAAGCATAATTCGGGTGACCAAATTTCCTCTTTTATATGCGTATGTCCTCTTGTTGAGAGAAAAAGAAAAGGATTTTGGTGAGTTTGCTTTATCTCAAACCATAATAACTTCTCCTGGTGAGAGGTTTCAGCTTCCTTAGTTGCTCCACAGTTTCATACATAACAAACTGAAGACCAGGTTCAGATTTTGGACTAATGGCTCTTACAGTTTGGAGAAAAAAACAGTTCTAGAGTTTTTAGAGTTTTTGTAGAAAATGCAGGAATGTAAATGTACATTCATAGACAGACCACAGGAAACTTGCATGCAGAGCAGCAAGCTGGAAGCTCACATCAGTTCTAATTTATTTTTGTCTTTCTTATTTGTGTGCTTACATATGTTAAATGTAAATGATTTTTTTCAGAACAAACACCGAACAAAGACTTAGCCAAAATCTGACTTTATTCAGTCTTTGGCCAATTGTGTAGACAATATAAATTCAATAAAAATGTCATACAGTAGTATCAGTGCGAAGTAGGCCTCTCCACCTTGCTACGATCGTCTTTAACGTGGACACATTTGTATTTATCCACATGGTTACTTAAATATAAAAATATTTTAAATTAAAAATTTATTAAATTATGCTTTCAGGTCCTGATCAGGCAACCATGTAAGATTAGAAAAGACATGTCCTAATAGTGTTTAACTGTGCAGAAAAACTCAAAACATTTGTTGATTGATAGAAAGTAAATATATATTTTTCTAGGTATATGTTAATTCTCATGACATGATCATCATTCAAAATATAATTTAACTAAATCTGCATTTTGTTGTCAAGTTGGAACCCTCAAAATGGGAAACTTGTAGTAGATATACAAGAATTTCTATGGCTGATTAAGTTGACACTCACTGTGTTTGTGCCACAATGGTACCATATATCTTCTGTAATTACTATATAAAGCCTTTTAATAATTTGAAAATTCAATGAACCCCTCTAAAAGATATTAAAAAAACAAAATAAGATTTTGTTGCATTATAAATCTACAATCCATCCATTACTATTTAGTTAAATTCCGTCAAAACCTTTTAGAAACACGGTATGACAATCTTCCACTGCTCCCCCAGTGTTCGCTGTTTGTCTCCATCTCATCCCAGATGCCGTCCTGCAATCACAAGATGTCAGACAGTGATAAAGAAAGAGAGCATAGGAAATTGGGTCAAGAAGACTTTTGGAGTTTTTTTGCTTTTTGTCAGAGACAATGATCAGTAACATTGTGCACATTTCCTTTTGTGCCACTGCTTTGGTTTATTTGAAAACAACAGAATACTGAACTAACAAGATCAGACCTGAAACTGAAGAATGATGTTAGTAGCTTTTATCAGCCGTAAATCAGATGTTACAGCACATACAGTTCCGCTGCATTACCACCGTCTCTATAAGTAATAGTTTGCCTCTGGAGGGATGTCATTTATCCTGCTCTCTTACAGTTATAAACATATTCTGCATGCTGCGATTGTCTTATCTCAGTCCAGTTACCGGATGACTAGTAGTGTTTCCAGCCAGGGTTTGATGAATGTGCACAAAAGCAGTTATTTGATCATCTCAAGACTGTACTTTTAGTGAAATCCTTTCCTTTAACTGCTACAGACATGAAAACAGGAGGCTTCTGCAAATTAGATGTCTTGTGGGATTCCTTGTAAACTGCAGCATGTATAAACACAGTTTCAACCATATTTATAAGTTTGGATTTTACCAAGGTTTGGCTGGGTGGATCAGGGGTTCTAACACCTGACTGCAACCTTTTCCCTTTGTTACCCACTGTTTGTTACCTCTTGGTTTCATTTTCTCTAGTCAGACTTTTCCTGAGCATTGTCAGAGGTCATTGATTCACCGAGAAATAAAGAGGAAGGCTGCAGGTAGACAGCACGGCACTCTCACAGTTAGCTTGTACAAATCCTGATCGCACATGTAAACGTCGCCTTTCAGAGAAAGAATTGTTGATCCTCGCTCGCTCAATGTGCAAACAAACAAGATTATTGCCTCTGTGTTCAAATTGATCTTCTTGTGAATGATCCAAAGCATGTCTTATGAATGAGGAAGCTCTCCTATCCTGACAGCTCACATGCTCATCCAGTGGCCACACACAGGCATTATGTGACCCAGTGAACATTATTACAGTGTGGGATGTCTCTCTTGGAGGACTCTCACCTTCCCCTGCAGCCTATTCTTGTGTCAGACACCCTGCCTTTCCTTGAATGTCAAGGAGAAATGACTTATCAGTTTCCCATCCATTTCCTTGTCTCCCTCTTCACTCTCATTCTTTTGTGAAAGCTGTCTGTCAGGAGGACTCTGGGGGGGACGCTACCCAGAGGTCAGACCTCCCTCTTCGCCTCTTCTGTTCTTCTCTGACTTTCTGTCCACCCTGTCCAGTGGAAAGGAGGGTCACAGGCTGACATTTGCACTGATATGGAGCCTACCTTTAGACTAGGAAATGGTTTTTTTTGTATCCATGCATTTGTGACAGGGTCTGTCTGTGTGCACATGAAGACGTGCCTCTGGTGCTGGCCAGAGTTTACACAGCTTGTTTGCTGGTGAGGGCTTCGATTTGTACGTTTTAAACATCCAAATGCCTTTAAAAAGTATTTTCAGACAAAGCTTGTGAAAATCCTATCATCACAGATCAAACTCTTCGATTTTACTCATTTCAGATTTAGAACTCTAAGGTTTTCTAGCTTTGAAGATACATGGATCTAAAAGTCATATTTCAGAACCTAGACGTAAAAACAGAAAAATTTCTGATTAAAGGTTAATGGTGAAAAAAAATTTTTTTCCTTGTATGAGGGACTAAATAATTTCAGATTCTTGTTCCAGGCTGAATTGATGTCCGACCACAATGTCACACAAATGTAAGGACGTTTTAATTAAATGAGACATGTTTGTAAGCACTGAAAATGCTACTTTCCTATAATAATACTGGGTGAAACTTGGAAACAAAGACTTACCTGAAGGTCTGATTGTGTTCTTTTTATGCACTTTGCCAAATAGTTTGATGCCTGAACCAGCCACGATAAATAAACCACAGCAGGAAATAGGGAGAAAACATAACAAAAGTAGTTAAAATGATAATGATTATAAATTGAACAATAGTATGAAAACTAATGGTTCCACACTTTGTCTGAACTGAACAATAAAGAGTATAATGAAGCTCTGGTGCAACACATATTTTATCCAAACAGAACAAATCAGCAAACGTCTTCCCCAATCCAGCTGGTAAATCAGACTTCTGCTGAAACCAGAATCAGAAAAAAGGGCAAATAGTTTTTCACATCTGATCTTTTTCTTTTTTAAATGCAGAAACATCTCTCCTTCAGAAACACCTGCTGATGGGGAGCCACAGTTTTACTGTCTTTACATCTAAAGCCTCCCCATAATTACAAGGCACTGACAAAACAAAAGCCACGATTCTTTAATGAATGTAACTTCCAAAGTAACCAAAACACCTTCCTTCCAATAAATGAGGTGTTAAATCACATTTTCAGTTTAGTTCTGCTAATCTGAAATGTTTCATGTTTAGCCAGCATGTTGAAATATTATTTTCTAAAAAAAACCAGTATCTTCTGATTGTCACAGATTTATCATCTCCGGCTGCTGTCGCATTGTTTGTCAGCAGCTCTGCAGATGCTCTCATCACCAGGTGCAGACGAAGCTCTGCTTTGTGTCGATTTCGGTTATTTGACCTGAATTCTCTGAGATCAAGTGGATGCTCTTATATATAATCTTTAAGAACAGCATTGTGTATAAACAGGAGAAACACAGTCTATACACTGGCTTCAGTCGTGTGTCCCACTCTGCTCATGTACTTCCTGTCAAGTGATGTAATGATACCTTTTCATCCTAAGACCAACGTGCTGCTCTCAGACCAGCAGATGGCAAAGTCCCCATCTACCTCTGATATGAGATGACACTTTTACCTGCCACATCAAAACGAAACATAGTCGCCTTCCTTTTTTCTCCACAGTTGCATTAACGGCCGATTGGGATGCTATGCCGAGCCAAACTCGTTGCTCTTTGATTTTATCAGCAGACTTTTATCTCACCCCCCTTGACCCTCTATCCTCCCACCTGGACCCATCAGTCAGGTATCAGTCTGCCCCTGAGCCCTGCAAGCTGCTCGGGGGGCTGTGGCTCACTCCGGCTCTCTCACAGCACCGCATCCGCAACCGTTTTTACCATTTAAACCCGGTAATATGAGCAGCAGGTTCAGAGAAAAGGCCTCAGCATGGTTTTAAGCTGATTTTTACTTGAATATCAGACTGTGTGGAAATATAAGTATGATATTGTTGAGTCTTTGTTTGCAGTGCAGATAGGCAGGAGGCTTTTATCAGTGTGTGTTCTGCAGGCAGCACGTGTCTGAGGGGGCTTTTAATTAGATCCGGCCAATTTTCTCAGATGCCCTTCATCCATCCTGTGTTTTCCTCCTTTACACATCTCTCAATTTCTTATCTGTCTCAGTCATTTAAAGTGAGATAAACTCGCGCAGCCTTTCCCGCCGGTCTGCGATGACCCCCGTCAGCTTGTTAGGAGTGTGAGCATGTGTGCGCAGGATCATATGCTCCCAATGTGTAAATATGAGAGCTGCGTGAAAGGTGAGTGATTGAAAGGCTGCGCTTTGTTCAAAGTGACAGTTATGTTAAATAGGTCACGTCGACAAGGACACGTGCATGGGTGTGTGCGTTCTGAAATCTGCTGACACAGGCTGTGTGCCCTCCAGCAGCACTCTTTGCTTACCCATCTCTTATTAAAGCAGTAAATATGGCCAGGACATAAATTTGACGTCATGATTTAATTCCTCTCTCTCAGTCCTTCTCTCTGGCTCTCTCTCCTTTCCATCTCTCCTCTTGCTGTTTGTGTGTGTGTGTGTGTATGTGTAGATGCTCATTAATGTAGTATTAATGCAGCCTTCTAATTACAAGAAGCCAAGAGCTGCTGGGGGGCAAAGTTTGATGCATTCTGTTTCTGGTTGCTCCATGCTCCTTTTGAAATATGCCCACCTTTCCTTTTCTCATCAATCTAGTTTAGAGGGCTGATATATTGTGGCTGTGTGACTTTTTATGAGTGTGTGTAATTGGAGTTTTATGTAGATGCTCTCGGGCTGTTAAAGAGGCAAACACATTCCAGGTGTTAGCGCAGCTTTCATTTGCTCCAACTTTAAAGGTACTTTGGAATCCTGCAACGCAGCACGACACAACGGCACACGCTCAGAGGAGTAAAGTGTGTAACATCCCGTCCATAAGCAGGTATGTGCAGCCCTCTTTGTCAGCTCGTTTGCTAAAAGATGGATCTACAGCCAATAAAACCTGGCAGATTTGTTGGGAAGATAATTAACACTCTCTTCAGTTCCATTTTGGCAACATCCTGGATAAAAATGATTTATGGACAAGTAGAACTCTTGACATGATAACTTTTCCTTTAAATATATTTATGACCGGAGAAAAAATAGTTCTTTCTTCAAACAACTTTGGCAAAAATCCTTGATTTATTTTCTGACATTCTGTTTCCTTTTTCACAACTCAAAGCGTCTAGTTACTCTACACTGCTTTAGAAGTGGATTCTACCAATATTTAATTACTTACGATTATAGGTTCCATCCTGAAAACTCTGGCTCTGTGATAATCAACTCGATCACAAACTATCTTGAAGACAGAGCTCAGTTTGTTGGTCTGGGGAACACCCTGTCTGATTTGGTCGGTGACAGGAGGAAACCTGCACACCAGCCCGTCAGAATCCTGGACAGCAGACTGGACGTTGTGCACAGGAAGGGGATGAGCAGCAGACTCTGCTTGCTGGGGAAGCTCAGATCCTTTAATGTAACAGCAAACTGCTGGAGATTCTCCTCCAGTCTGCGGTGGCCAGCGCCATTGTGTATGCTGTGATGTGCAGCAAGAGCAGCATCAAATTCAGGGATGCCTGCAAGATTAATAAAGTAATTCATGAGGATGGCAAGATCATTGGACACGACCTAGAGACACAGGAGACAGTCAGAGACAGGAGGTCTCTGAATAAACCGGCATCCATCATCCCATCCATTACATAATACACCGGAGGAACAGCAGAGCTCTTTCTCTAAGAGACTGCTGCAGCCCTGCTGTCATAAAGAGAGCTTCAGGAAATTATTCCTTCCGTTTACAAGAACTCTGTACAACAACTTCTCCACTGAGATAATAATTCATAATCATAATTGCATCTAGTTTGTATATATCGGCGTTTTATTTTATTGTTTTTTTTTACACCTTTCTTATGTATCTAGCCTTGATTTCTGTTAATATGACTGCTGCTGTAAGATTAGTAAAGTATGTATCTTTTCATAGATACATAGTTTGCCCATCATGGCTGATTCACCAGAGAAACACGAGAGGAAACTATTGAAAGAAGTGAGGAAAAGAAAAAAGAAATGGATAAAATAAGAGCTAAGTCAAGAATTAACATCAGACTGACTTTTATTGACTAGAGAGAGCTCAGAGAAAAGAGAGGATGCCAGCCCGATGCTGAATTAGCAATGGTTATGAAGCGCCACAATAAAAAAAAACCTGCCACAGTTCATTAGTGGAGTTTTAAATTGTATGGTTAAGAATGTATGATAAAGAACAATGTATGGCTAAAATTTGCAAAAGAAAAAGAATCAAACGGAAGCATCAGATGTATTTAGCAGCTTTAACCTATTTTGACCAAAGGCATGTTTTAAAAGAGTCTTAATACGGATTAGAGTTCCCTGAAAACCTGACAGAACTATTACTGTCCACTAGGGCATTTATTTTTCAGCTTCTAATTGAACCAAGAATATGAAATAAGACAATTCTGGTTTGCAAAACATTAAGTAGAGGAAGTAATTCCCCTAAGCTTGGACAGTCTTAGTCTCATATATTATTATCATATAGCCTGTACTGGCCTTAATGTGGAACAAATACAATGGCAAACATTATACATGAACTATTTTGACATTCATCAGAACCCATCTGGTGACCAATGAGAAACCACTTTCATCATAAGTATTTACACCAACATTTACAAGTCTCTTAAAACCTAATCAACCCGCAGACCAACCCTGAACAACGATTTTTACTGAAATGAACAGTCATAAAGGCTCCTTAATTGGTGATAATGAGAAAATTGATGACAGAATAGGAGAGCTAGGATGATGGGCTAGTAAATCACTATAACGAGGTGGATGAAGAAGATAATGCAAAGGGTTTATAATGATGCTAGGAGGATGGTCTAGAATGTGCTGCAAGAGTTATCACTGAACACATTAATGTAAGAGCTGATTTTATAAAGATCCCATCATTTTTTAATGAGGGTACCTTTATGTTATTATGTAGAATCAGAAGATCTTCTCCATCTTGCTCATGAATATTTTCAGTCCTTTGACTAATGCGCAAATCACACCCATACACACACCACGTGTGCACGCGAAAACTAGTTTTCTTGGTAAATAGCTATGAAGGAGTTTCTCTTACTTCGAAAAATCCATTTTGGGCAGAACACAGAATGAATGGGATGAAATATCATAAAGGAAAGAACACTCACCACCCCCACCCCCTCTTTCTTACATCCCCCTTATTCGTCCTATTTAGTCTGAGACATGAGAGTGGGAGAAAGGAAGCATGAAAGGAAAAAAGAGAAAAACTGGACACTTAAAGGCTTCAGACAGGAACATGATTTTCATCACCCACGGGACTGAAATTACAGACTAGTTGTACTGTTTAATGTGATCCTCATACTCTACTGAAGTGACATTGCTCCAGCTTTGTGCAGGAGCACAAAGTTGTCTTGTAGAACAAATTATGTTGCTTTTCTTTTGTAGTGATACTTATCTTTTTTTTTTTTTTTTTTGCTTTCTCATTTTCTGCCTCCTGATTATGCCTGTTCTACACCCCTGTCACTCTTTACATCTTCCTGTCTTCTGGTTACCTAGGAAAACATTTCTTACTTCCTTTTGCAATGGCACCAAAGTTAAAAAACTTGAACTACCTCAATTTTCGTTTAGGAATGATTTTTTGATTTTTTTAAAAAAGGCTCATTTAATGACATCAGCATATTCATGTTTGTGTCAGACATTGTTTATTTTGTCATCAAACGCCAGTTGTTGTACAACTGTTGCTGGCTTATCTGGAGAATTGTTTCCATCTATTCTATTCTATTCCATTCTATGAATTTAAACAAGAGGGGACATCATGATGAAGTGCTAGCCAAACTGCTGAGTCCAGTTGGACACAGGTACTAGATGCAATGCATTTTTTTGTCCCCCTTTTCTCCCCTCTGTACAATTATCAATTGTTTATTCTCCTAAAATTAGCCGGGAGATGATCCTCTTTAAGCTTTGTGCTCACTGACCGTGATAAGTACAGTGGCTGGGAAGTACACAGCACATTCACAATTACATTAAAAAAAACTTGATTCACATTCCTGTCCTTTTTAAAGGCTTTTTACAATATTAAGCAGAAGAGACACACACAACAAAGAAGAATAGAGCAGAAAAACCGCAGTAGTAACTCACATCAAGCTTAAAGTATGAACCTTGTACTCAGCTACAGCACAATAAAGTTTGTTTTTATTTTTCTAAAAGCAAGATATTTCTATGATAATGCATGTTATATTACAAAGTGAGCATGCTCAGCCAGGGTACTGACTCCAAACATTGCACATGATCCCTCTGTCTGCTCATTGGATAAAACACCACACTGACATGTTAAAATGTAAAAACTTGCATTTCACTAAAGGCGGATTCTGATTTAGTCTTGCTTATGGTTTGCAACAAATCAAATGTTGCATATCATAACTCTTCAACCAAAGATCACTTATGTCACATAATCCATATAAATAGAGCACTAAATCTGCTAAATCATGGATTGAACTTTTCTCAAGATAGTTTATTTTTATATTTTCCTCACGAAATAGCTGAAAGTCCAGCCAGTTGAAACAAGCGTGTCATTCAAACAGCATGTTTCTTTTCTTTTTTGGAGTATGGACATGCATACCTGACAGTTTCCCAGTGTGTGATAGTTGAGCTCTGTCACCCACTCCCACTGTGAGGTGAAACGTTCTTCACTGCCTGTTGCCTTTCTTCCAGGCTCCTGAGGCTGCATGACCATCCAGGTGGGACAATGGGGAGAGAATACTGAAGACGCTGCTAGTTTTGTGTGTATTTTATTTACTGTAAGTCTGCATGCAAGTGGCGTTCATAGCTGCAAGATTTTTCTACCAGGTGCGTGTAACCAAAAACTGAGACTGTAGGCAATCTTTCTCTTTCCAACACTCCTGTCACACAGCATTCTCCCTCCTGCTGCCACCTTCACAGGATTAGAGATGTCAATGTTCTCTGTTTGGGAGTCTGTGTGCTTCTCTTTTTAATTGAGGTGATAGTAGGAATATTTTTACTTCACACTGAGACACACATCTGTTTGCTACTATGTGCTGGTTGTGGTGTTGCCCATCGCTAAACTACCTCTGTCCCTGCCTTATTAACTACACAATCAAGCTGCATGACTAACCGAGTAATATCACACCGATAACTTTCCTTTTTGCCGTCATAATTGTATGAAGCAAATTTCACACATTAGCCAATCTCAGCTGCACAGATAAGCAGCTTGGAAATCTTCCAATTTACCAGTTAGCATAAGTCATTAGAACAACAAATGGCAGGCCTCATGGTTGCTCCCAACTGATTCCAGAAATATATTAAGTCTTCATGGGATGTGTCTCACATCTGGCATGGGGTCAATTACTGTCCAAGCAACAGTTAATTAACTTTACTTTCTTATAGCCAACTGATAGCAGGAGAAACTGTGGTTAGATTTAATGATCTTATTCTTTGGGTGCCTAGAGTCATTGTTTTTTCTACATTTGTGAGCCTTAATAGTCAATTAATCATTGAAGTTACGAGATAGAGCTGAGGTGTGATGTCTCACTGTTGTCTTTGTGAAAGGGAACCAATAGAAGTTTAATTGAAACAACTGATTTTACATTTGATTCTAACCTGAACATTGATCAAGACTACTGTAATCCATAAGTAGCTAAGAACACTTTGTCAGAGTGTTTTTGCCAAAATATTCTGTTTTTCTCCCAATCTAGACCAGTTTTTACATGCACACACAAGCACACCAAAATCTTCCCAAAGCTTACATCCCATATGGAATGGAATGGATGGAAACATATGTCTGCTTGGACGGTAAATATAAGAATCAAATTTCTCCTACAAAATTGAAACCATCTCTTTCCAATACCTCAGAGAAGCTGCAAATCTGGCTCTCTCAAACTTACATACACACAAACCATACACAAACACACACTTATTCATGCATGCTGCTCAATCATTCATTGAGATAAGCTGTAGAGCTTATCAGTGAGGAGCACAAGATGAGAGACCAAAGCCAGGAAAACCTGTCTGCTCCGTAAGAGGGAACAATAATGATATTCACAGAGCACACGTGTCCTTCACCACGACCCCTGGAAACAGATACAGCACGAGCCGACATGTCCACTGCATCGGAACAATGACCCATTTGCCATTAGATACATTCAGGATCCAAAGTCATTTCTTATTGGGATTCATCCAAATGAGCTTGCTTATTGTTGAGTGGTGCCACTCAAACATTTAGCACGTTAAATGAAGACACATGAGCTTTACTTACAAATTGTTGAAGTTGTTTGGCAAGTGCCCAATTTCATAATCAAGAGAGATTGTGACGGTCATATGAGTCCCAAATTAAAGGACCATAGAGGGTCTGCTCCCTCGCACTCCAAACACTGATTTAGTCCGGGGTAATAAATTCTACACATACTACTGTATGAGTACAGTACCTCTACCCATAAATGCACACAAATGTAAATGCTACAGACAGCACTTTTAAATATTAAAGTCACCACTTCCATGCTTCTATATCACTTCCTGTATATGATCTGGCTCCTGTGTGCGAAAACAGCCAAGTGATTTTCTGAACTGCCGAAATAATCATACATCACAACCCTATGCTGAAGCTGCAGCAGCGTATAAAACGTATGACAGATCATAACATAGATGTACTGTAGGATGGCATAGCGCATAAAGTTTTTCCATCCCGCCCACTCCTGTCTCACATTGGACTCTAATGCACACTATGAAGCAGCACGTTCGCTTGTATATGACACCCGACTCTAATCATACGTGCTTTCATTCAGCTCCATCGTATCACATATTAATTAACATTTTCCCACTTATTAGTCAAAACATTGGACTGTAATGTTTCTATATTTACTACCAACTGATTAACTGTGAAACAAATCAATGCATTAAATATGAGCTTGTAGTATTTGTTTATGCACATCAGGAAAAACTACTTTGTGACATGAATTATGCAGTCACGGCAACTGCACAGAAACTGGATGCAAAGAGCGCCCTTTCTAGCATGTGCCAGCTCCACTGTCACGTAAGACGTTTTAAACACACACACACACACACACCATACTCACCCCCAACATCACATTGTGCTCTTTTGACTGTGTTGGTTTCAGTGAGAGTTTGCATCCAAAGAGCTGAGCTCTCATTTCAGCTTCCACACAGACACACGCAGGAACGGCACGGTAGCACGGCTCATGGAGCTTAGTGCACGTGCAGCGTGAAGGAAAATGTAAGTATGTGTGTGTCCCCTCCACCTGTGCGTTGTTGAGTGAATCACTCTCCTACTGGGAGTTAGATGGGCTTTTTAGCAGCTGTGCTGTGGCCCATTGAACACTCCCTCTTCAACCAGCCAGCTCATCCCTTCTTTTTGCCAGCTATCTTCTTTTGATTCACTTATTCCATTTACCCGCACATCCCTTCCTCCTCCCCAACCCCTTTCAAAACTCTCCCTTGAAGATCTCTCGCTATGTCTTCCTTCTCCACTTGTACCTTATTTTGGTTATATTCGCATAGTCCTTTCCTTGCCATTGTGACACCTCTTTGTATCCTTAATTTCTTTTGTACTAACTGGACTTTTTTGTACCCCTTGTCCTCTTTTTTCACCCAGTCCCTCCCTCTTCTTTCTTTTTGTTTTGTACCATTTCCTCTCCCTGTACAATCTGTTGCTGTTTTTTCTTCCATTACCTTTCTGCTTGTTCTGCTGATGATGAAATTAAAAGAAAACAGTAAAGAAAAATAAACTATTTAAGCTACTTTAACCTTAAATGTTTAAAAAGGTTAAAAAGGTTTAAAAACTTTTGGATTTTACTGAGGTTGTTATGCAGAGTGCTTTGTACTGTAGATCAGTGCTTAATTTGTAAAGTGGGAGGTGCCGGATCGCAGAGTGGGGGCGGATCCGGCAAGTTAAAAGTGATGAACTAGGTGAAGGATTGCCACCCCCCCCAAAACAACCAAATTAAAAATAACACCCACAGTCACTGGCAGTAAATAAAATAACGTGGAGAGTTCTGCGTCATGACTGCTTCTAGCTTCATGACTTCTCTGCGGCTCAGCGGGCTGCGTGAGCGTGTTTATGTTGGAGGAATATTAATTCTGTGACAGCGCGAAAATTTGTTGTTTTATAAAATCCTGTTTCTGTAATTTTATGTGAGAATTATTATTAACCTTATTATTTGAGAAGCAAACCTGGTGGAGTTTAACGGACTTGGTCAGAAGGATGGCACTTTCTGATCTCTTATCCAGAGTTTAACCTGGTCCGGACCAAGTTAGGCGTCCAGCATAAGTGATATATCCCTATCTGAAGTGAACCAGCATCATAGGACGGAAATTCCCGGGTTAACCCTAAAGTTACGTCAAAAGAGGTTTTTCTTCGCACTGTTGATCCGCCAGTACGATTTTCTGTTTTCACGTTATACATCTAAATTAAGATATTTTGGTGTAGCCTCAATGAGGATTATGAGGATATTTCTAAATGTAAAACATTCGTCAATTCATTAAATTTATTTACAGGGGCGGGTTAGCGGATCCGATAAGACAGGTTCCGGATCCAACTGCGTAGGTACCGGATCGGGATC
>JAVQJG010097717.1:0-26523 GCA_036024015.1 Craterocephalus amniculus
TTGAAACATATATCTCAGGGAAGGATCCAAATCTCCAAAAAGTACCATAGGTGTCCAGTACACTTCAGTTTACATCACAATTAAGGCCCCACTTGCAAAAAAGTGGACTTCTCCTTTAATGGTTGCCAAGCACTAATTGAAAGCCAAACCAGACTTAAGAAACCACAATAAAAAACTGTTTTACATTAGCTTTTCTAAGATTGCATCTGATTTAATTGTATTTCAAGCCCCAGTGTATTGATTTGCCATTATTTATCAGCACCCCTTACAATGCGATCTTATAGTTGATTATCATAATGTGTGGATAATGTTCCTTGCATCCTGAAAATTGACTCTTATTAGTCCAAATGTACATTGAACCATGATTACCAGCAAGTCTGAAAGAATATGAGGCATGTGTACTGTATGTGTGTGACTTAAATAACCAGGCGTTTCCAAAAAGACAGGTTCTTAATGGGATCCGTTACATTTTACATCAGTAACCGCAAAGTTCACTTAGACCATAAACAATCTTATGTTACATATGGTGGAGGATCTTATGTTAGATAATCTCATACTATTGTGCTTAGTAGGATACTTACTTAAAAATAATACCATGGATATACTGTATAGGAAAATATGGATGTGACAACCACACATGCACTGTAGGTAGGCTAATTGGTGTTTCTTTAACAACACAGATTATATTGCTTAGTTTATGTGATAAAATTATCTGACATCAAGCCTCTGATGTGTTTGACAGACTCCTCATTTAAAAATCACTTACAAAATCAATTAAGTCAACTAAAAACACTGACAAAAATGTACCTGTTTTACCAGTCACTTGAGAATATGTAATCTTTCACCTTTGGTCCCACAGAAATCTTACTCAACTAAACCCAGTCAGTCATCTTGCCTCAGGGCCAGGAAAACAGAATCTTAGCTGGATAGGCACAGGTAGCCCATTCATCAATCTGCCGTTTTAGTTACCATTGTGGGGAAAAATAGCAATGTAAACTACACTAAGAAATACATGCAAAACATAATGTTATGAGCTTTATAAACTCATACTGCATGAATGTAAAAGGCAATTTATACAAAAACAGACTAAATTGTCTGACAAACAAGCTTTTAAATAATAAAAAGCAGTTTGACTTAGACAACAAGTAAAGAGGGAAATAACCAAGCGAATGTGAGCATCTTCATAAATATCCATTTACTGCAATGTATGTAACAGAAATGTGATATAACTTTAATCAACAATGTCACTATAAGGTCAAGAAATGCAATACACAGGGAGCACAGAAAAGTACAGAAACAGTGTCATGGAGCTAAAATAGTGGCATCTTTATGTGCAATCAAATGCATGAGTGTAGACCAAACAATGCATGCAGGTTGTCTGGCAAACTAACTGTCAGAGTTCAGAAATGTCACACCACAGGCCACACAACACATTTCACATGTGTTTTAAAGATTTTAAGTAATAATTAATCCATTGCCCTTAAATGGTTAGCTGCACGTCCGACACCTTATGATTTTCTTTCTCTTATCAAAAATCGTCAATATCTCAACAACGACTTGGCCTGAACGTGTTGTTGTGTACTTACAGCGTAACTAGCAGTAATTACAACCGTTTAGCCACCTTTTTTTGTTATTGTTCTCCGCCCAACAAATTAACCATAAATGGTGAGCATAATAATCTGAGAGCACGTTATCGCTACAGAGACATATATGCATAAAACCAGAAGCAGCCCGGAGGGATACCACAACTGTCAAACAGAAAACGTCAACAACGCTTTGAAGCCTGCCGACCTTAAATCCAGACTAGCTAGCTGCCTCACTTCACTGACACTCCGGTGCTAATAGTCCATGCGACATTACATCAATAAAATAATTTATGCGTTTTTCTTAAAATTGGAAAGGTCAGTAGTATCCTGGTGAAATAATGTGTAGCAAAGCACCGTCCGGTAGGCGGTCAGGCTAGCAGGTAGCAGAAAGCGTCAGTTTACGCACGTACATTACCTTCAGCAAATTCCCGGAATCTCTACCGAGGCTCCTCAGTGCAGAAGCGGTTGGATATATCTTCGACTTGTGCTCATAGGAGTTACTATAACCAACACGAGAGTGTCTGAGGTCGTACAATGGTATTGAAATCGTACTGAAGTAGTACCTTGTGTGACACTGACGCCAATATTACACCTCAGTGACGTGGAGTCTCTCTTCTCCTTCCGCGTTGCATCGCAGGCCGCGAGCGTGCACGCCGTGACGTCCTTACGCCTCTTCTTTCTCCTCACCGCCACAGCTCAGCATCTTCAGGCAGGTGGATGGATGAGGAATTCCGCAGATTTCCTGGTGACTATCCTCTACGAGCCTCGTTAATACTGGTGTTTGGGTTCAAAGAGATCTTGGATGGATTTCGTAATCTTTTTGCTTTTCTAATAATACTTATGAGCGTTATGAGGCAAAAACTGGATCCAAAATTAAGCAGATTTTTTAAAAATTATATGTATATATATATATAGTAAATAAAAATCTTTAAAGATAATTAAGATTCTTATAACTGCAAAGATACTGCAAGACTTTCACAACGCCAAGGAGGACCAATGCACAACAAAGATAAATATTCTGAATATAGGCTTCATCATTACCTGAAGGACAGGATTTGAATAGTTCAATACAATTTCCAGCTATCCAGTTCTATATGCGGGTTTTATTTATTTACACAGTGCAAGTTTAGAAGAAGTCAGCTTACTTCCAAGTTGCCCAGATGCAAAAATCCATGGTTGTATTCCATATGTGAATTGAATGCAAAAAGGGATTCGCAAACCACGAGCAGTTTGCAAACAAATAATGTTGGAGAATCCTGTTACAATAGGATAACAGCTTGTGACACAAGTAGTAAGTGCTGTAGTAAGTCCACAGCTTTGCTTTTTTCACATGTTAATGACAACTGTTAATTTTATCAGATAGTTGCACCCCATCCACAAAGCAAACAATCCAGAGACCATTGATTTAAAAAGTTTTATTTGTTGAAACCTCTACAGAGCAAAGAAGAAAGAGTAGCCTTTCCGAAAATCAAACAAAACAATATTTCCACATGTTTACAGAGCATATATACACACACATACACACAGAAATCGACCGCGTCACACTACTCAATCCTCAGTAGAACACACACACGGACAAATGCACTGTGATTAGAGTTCAGAAAAATCAGATCATTACCAATGGGGAAATAAGATTTAATATAGCATTTAAAACATTTTTTATCTTAAATCAAGGAAAAAAGTAATTTAAAGCCACAAAATAGCCTTAAAACTGTTAACAGTGCAAATTGCCTTTAAAAGGCGTGTGCCATCTTTGGATCTACAACCCATTTAATCATATTGCACACACAAACATGTACTGTAGTATGCGTGCCTGCAAAGCCAAACATTTTAGACATGCTACAGATTTTTAAAGTGCTAGCTCGTAAAAAGATTGAAAGCCAGCCTGCACATGATTTAGTTGCAAATTCAAAACAGAAATGCAGGATATAAGAAGCATTGTAGTTTAGTATGCTGCATTTCACAGTATAAACCTCTCATTACATTTCTATATAACCTACAAGTGAGTTGTAACTACCAACCAAAAAGGGGGAAACCCAAACAATAAATATCAACGAACATTCAGCTATTTTTATAATTAATACATTCTGTGTGGGAATACAACTGAAGTATTAGGATTGAATGCATAGAAGTTAAAAGAAGTCCATTATATAACAAGATTTAGTTTGTGAAAGCAGAAGTGTAAAGAGATGAACACACTTGAACTGAACCACAATGTCACAAAAACCAAATGTTTCACTTTTAAGCTGGAGAATATTTTCATACAATATACAAATGAAAAATTAACACATTTAAACCCCAAAAAATTATATATATTTATTCAAACCAACACCACAAGTAGGTCAAAAAGTATGTGGTTCCATTTGATAAAGACCCTCAACAAAAGGCAGCTGAAACCAGTAATGTAGTCATTTCTATCAATAGTAATCTACGTGTCAAACAACTGACTAAATAAACATTTATGCACTTTTATTTTACTGAAAATAATATATTCTGGATTAATATGAGAATGTAACTTTAAAATAAAACATAAGTCAGCTTATTATCTGAAATTTAATAAAAGTAAATCAAACCAAACAGTTTGTCAGGAAAGGTACAGTAGTTAAGGTTTTCCAGGCCTGATTGACAGAGGTAGGTAGCATTGGGCCCAAATCAGGGCCAGAAACCTGAGAAAACACACAAACTTAATACCCTAACCCTCCAGAAACCTAAATATACATAAATGTACAAACAAACCCATGTGCAGGCACATGCGTAATATGTATCGGTAGAAAAACAAGTGTAGTTTCCCAGCAGACAGTCTTAGATCTCCATATCACAGCTGATCCAGTCACACAAAATCATCCGTTTGGGTGTCTGACAGCCAAGCTCACCAGTTAGGTGCCAACATGCTACACTTTATGCAACTGTCGTGCAATTAAATGGTGGTTTTGACTGCAAAAAAAAGGGTACAATTGGTGAGATAGCACTTTTTGTAAGAAGCTGAATGAATTGTTAAAAAAACGGCTGAAGAGCCACAAAGCTGGGAGTTGCATTAAAATCAGCACCAGAGCCAAAAACGTCTGGCTATCACTGTTGTTGCAGCTGTAAAGGCGATGCTGTTCAGGTTCCTGGGTAAGTTTGTGGTCTGAAAGTTACCTTGCGCTGTTCAACAGAAAGGTGGGAGAAAGGTTTTTAATCCAGCATTCACATTTTCAAGCAAAGGTGGACACTTGTGAGCGAGAGATGACTGTGCCGATTGTTGTGAAAGACATCTAAAGACAAAAGCAAACTAGGTAGTGGTGAAACGTGTGAATACATAATGTGCACTGATTCATTATTTTGTGCAAAACCAGCTAAACATAACCGTGGAAAGAAAGAGAAAGTAGTGTTTCAATTGAAAAGTGAACAGTTAATATGATTATATAGATATAAAAGTCACTGTGAATGTCAATGTGATGCCAGTGTCTGACCTTACTACATTACAGTGAATCCATTTTGTGCAGTGACACCAATATCGGCTTGCTAGAGCAGACTTGGTGATCCATTTCTTAAAAGTGGAGGGTGAAACAAAACAAAAAAAAGGCACCAAGGCGCTAGTGTCAAAATGGCTACAAGGCTCTTTCACATCCACTAAGATTACATCTAAACTGTGCTGCTAGGTTAAGACAAAGAGAAAACAGCCAGCAGGCCCACACAATGATTTACACACACAATATAATTTTATATAACGATAAACCTAGCAAAAGAGAAAGTGTAAGCTCTAAAAGGTACTCCTGTTAAAACAAATATTTAAAGTGACTGCAGTCTCTGCAGCCTTTTTATTACAACAGCTGACAATTAAAACCAATTCAAATAAAAAGACTTTGGTATGTAGAGAAGACCTTTCATTTCTGTACCAAACTCTGAACAACCCAAGGGCCAGGTATCCCATCCCCAGATTCAGGATAAAAAGGCCCTGACAAATCTGCCCCATCTGATCTGCAAAATTAAAAACAGATTTGGATTGAACTTTGTCACCCTGTCAGCAGAACCAGTTCCTCACTAAACGTGCTGAACATTAAACTAATTCAGCTCCTAATGCATGGATACCCAACCATCCTCAGAAGGTCAGTCTTTTAGCCGTGATGAACTCCTCCAACTGAACCTTTCCACTGCCCATGAAGCCAAAAGCTGGATACATGGTTCCTGAACAATCCACCTGCCTCTCATAAAGGCACCTCATGGTGTCGGCATCATAAAAGAACACCCGGCATGCGTCGTAATCCAAGCATATACCCAGGCGTTGCGGCATGGGAAGCATGCGGTTCCCGGGGTCCCCGGCCGGTGCCTTTGCTGTGGAAGCGGAGGAAGATGAAGAGGCCTTTGGGATGAAGAGTTTGCCCATGCCCAGGGTGAGGAGGGTGAAGGGTTGGGAGACCTCGTAGCACGCGTCTTCGCTGCCGCTATCATGCCCACTGTCATGGTCATACCTGGTGAAAGGAAAGTGAAAAAGGTCAAATGTATAGCAATTACACCACCAACTTGCCTGAAGTGGAACCAGGGTGAAGATGTCAAGCAGACTTCTACTTATCGATAACCTCATTTGCTCAATCTTCTTTCAATTACTTGTTTGAACTTTTGAAAAGCACTGAGAGCCAGACAGATATTGTTCCTACTTAATTATTGCTCTCAGCACAGCACATTTCTCCAGGAAAACTTTTTCAATTGGAGGTGAAGGAAAAAAGAAAAACATTCAGTCCTCTAATTACTGGCTGAATGCTGCATGCTCATTATCACCTTATGTAATTACCACAGAATTAAGTTTTATTTGTGTAAATAATGTGCTCCTTTACATGTTTTTCTATGAAGCCATCCATGAAGAAAGGCAGGCTTTGTGTGTGAATAAGCCCTTTACGAGTTTATACTGGTTCTCTTACATCACAGGATTAAGTATGACACACACCTTGCACTATGCTGAGATTATTAGTCTGCGTTAGTCCTAAAGATATTTTAAAAAGATAAACAAAAAACAACTGAAGGGCACTAATCCATGGATAGACCCTTAAAAAAATCTGGTTTAAAATTGATAAAGGACAATGAACTAAACAGTGGGTTGCCTATGATTTACACTCCCCACAACAATCTTAGGTTTGTTAAGGTACCATGACTTTTATAAAAAGGGGAGGCCTTAAAAGGTTTTGAGGAACTGAAACAAAAAAGGTCAACAATGACTTTTATAGATTCCTAAAATTGAGACACCACCTAGAAGAAATGTTAAATGATAGACTTGAACAGAGCTGGGTCAGGTGTGCTCAAAGTCTTTTTTTATAGCATAATAAAAACATAAATTAATCCCATCTCTAATATATATATATATATATATATATATATAACGGAATACAGGATCTGAGGGAGAAAAATAGAGAATATATATAAAAAAGGGAAAATGGGAAAAGGGGAACCATTTGCAATGCAAAACGGTGACATGGGATAAGTAAAGTGGGAAAATATTTCCTCTCAGTCATGGAGAGTTTGAATGAAAGAACTTGGTGATATTCTTTAGACTTTAAAGCACCTGCTCAAAATTGTTTCCACTGAAAGTTTGTTAGAATCTCTGTGGTGGGTTAAGAAAAAACACCCATTTATTTCTTGCTTGTTAATTCAGCAGTTAATAAGAGGGGTATGAAATAAAATGGGTAAAGATGACAACTCTAAGTCATTTCTTTTGAAATCTTATATTTTTTTAAAAATCATTTTAAACTAAAAATAGTAACACAACTGAGTACAATAAGGATCTCACAAAGAAAAACTGTTAAAATGTCTTCGTGATAGCTTGTAAGAAAGTACTTATAAGGAAATTGATGTCAATGGACTGTCCCACAATGGAGACTCGATCCATGTGCACAATATTCATGTGACTGAAAAACTGACATTGATTTTGAGGCAGGATGTGGGCAAGTTTTTAAACCACTGGAACTCTTGGATTTCATGTGTCATCTTTTAGATTAGATTTCACATAATTACAGCCCTTACCTTGGGCTGCTGGTATCTCTGGGATTGTGAAACCATTCAAGCAGCTTGGTGTCTGAAGCCACTCCAACTTTAACCATGTAGGAGTACGGTTCCACCTTAAAGGCCCAGTAATGTCTGTAAAGGAAAGACAATACATTTTTGACTGATTATTCCATGGCAAAGATTTTGTATGTCCTTAGGAACCTGCGTCGGTGAAAGATGTCTCTTTTAAAATTTTAAACTCCAACATCATGATATCTTTATAATTGATTTATTGCACATGGCTAAAGTTCATCTCTTTACAACTCTCATCATTTTCAAAAAGTCATACATTGAAGATAATTTCCTAAGATTTACAATGGAAAAAATATAATAGCTGCAGAAACAACTTCTTTGCATACCTTCCCTGAGAGATGCCAGTGTCCCCAATTATGTAATCTAGGCTGATGTAGCTGCCTGTCTGCACACGTTCAGCAGCAAGGAGGAAGGCCATGCCTGCCACGCTCTCCACCGTATCTCGTCGCTTATTTAAAACCAGTCGCTCAGTACTGAATCCACACTTGTCACTGAACAGGAAGCCAAAAGCTGGGGGAGTTAAATTAAAAAGAAAAAAAAAAAGGTTTAGTTTCAGTTGCACAAAAAGGACAAAAAACACAAAAAAAAACAGTAAGTAAAAGGCTGCCACGAGAGGGCGCTACAACACAACCTTAAACTCAAACAAAGACCTACATATGAGGTTCAGCCCTGGTTTCTCATGTGTTGCACCCCATGTATACACTTCATCTGTATGTAATTAAATGCAAAACTATAAATAGTCCAGGGGCCAAAGGCCATGATTACCATAATCTAGGACACACACAGGATGCCGCGATTATGCATGTTCACTGAACCATCCCATCCAATTTGAAGTGTACACTGGGGAAGACCAGTTTATCTGAATGCATCTGGAGTCTATAACAAGTAGGGCATGATAATAGCATAAACCTGCCTAAAGGGTGAACAGACAGCTTTGCAGCCATTCATTTGATGTTACTGTAAATAGCAACAGCAAGGATATGCAAATGTAGTCTGTTAAAACGTCGTGCTACATTAGATACTTTACTTGATATGAACTATAATTTTTTGTCACATGCAAGTTTCTGATTAGCATCGTTGAAATATTGTCTCCATTTCTGGCTAAATGGAACATATTTTGTGGAAGTTATTTATTTTCTATCAAGTTTTGATGGCTACATCAGTGCTGCACAGCAGCCAGTGACAGTTGCCACACCCATTAAAAGCTGATGCAACACACATGTAGACCGACTTCTGTTTTCTGTAGTCCAGCTGAGAAGAGCATTTTTTACAGGCCACCATTGCAACCAGACATGCAGAGGATGATTTTTTGTGGGTGAAGTTAAATACATATATATATGTATTTTAGGAAATAATCTTATCTTAAATTATCTTATTGTATTTTGATGTTTTGTTCCTCTGTGTCTGTTTGAAAAAGCAGTATAAATGTTTTTGCCATCAGAACCATGCTTTGTCCTCTGCATTTCACACCGGCTTACAATTCCACCTTATTACCTGCACACGCTGAATCAACCAATGGTTTATTCATACCAGGCAGTACAGAAATGGGAACATTTCTAATAAATGACAAGGCTTTTGCAGGACACAAACAGAAGCACAGGTGCATCAGATTACAGAGTAGATGTGTCGTTTAATGCAGAAGAAGCCGAGTAACTTTTCCCGTATCAGTATATCCTAATCGCTTACATTTGCTTTAAAACCTATGTTGATAAAAATATATTCAAAAAAGGCACATTAAACATTGCTGAGCATGAAACTAAACGGTCCCTTACAGGTAAACTCTGAATTCAGGCCCAGCAGATGGTTGGGGAATATGATCCTTTTTTAAATCAATTCCCCATTTGCCTCTCTCATGCATAATATTGGCAGCAGCAGATCTGACTGCAAGTTTCTTTTCCAACTTGTGGCCCTGCCTGGGCACCTACTGCCACACAAACAAAGAAAACACACGTTTGGAACACACAAGCCATAACCATGGTGATAAACCAAAAATGGCCCTGTGCTTCATTACCCCCGCTGTGCAAGCTCCAAGTGAAATAAGAATTCAATAAAAGGGAAGTATTCATTATCTTAAAATCTTCCTAAAACAAAACACACACAAATACACAATGCTTAACACTCAGATGTGCTCTGAAAACCAGAGAAGGGGAGATTAGCTGCTGCTTTGGCCAAAAAGAGGCCCAATAACAGGGTGGTTTTCCAATAGCTGGTTTGCCTGTTAATTAATGCAATTTAATGAGCACAAAAACAACCTGAAGGTATGCAGTGAAATGATCAGACATTCATATTTTATCTGCAATCTGATGTTTATATTTCATCTCCAGACATCTGCATTCTGTCTCCCTACCTCTGCTTTCCTTTTCTGTCCAAGAGACTTAGAAAAAAGGAATAAAAATATCAAACCTATTACATTAAAAAAGGAGGTGAAACTTTTTTCCCCTAATATTTGAGGATTTACCTGGCGCAGGTGGTGTGTGGAAGGTGACCTCGGGGCTGTAAGGGCTGAACATGGAGTTCCTGCAGCTTCGAACTCTGAAGGAGTACAGGCTGTCCGGCTCCAGGTCATGCACCACAGTGCTGGCTCCATACACCCTGTCTGTCGCCCTCCAGATACCGCTGTCCTCACCATCCTCCTGAGATGGGGACTGGCTCGGGCCTCTGAGATGAGTAATCCACATATTTATTCGTTCACATAAAATAGCCTGCCTGCTGTAACTTGGTTCTCCACTCACGTTTGAACTCACCTCCGATACTCGAGCACATGGTGATCTGTGGGCAGATGGTCCTCAGACAGCCTCCAGCAGATTGATGCCTCATTATAAACTCTGCTGTTGGACAAGTCAATCAGAGGTGGGTCTGGAACTGCAGAGAAGTATAAAAGCAACAGGTTGTTACATAAAAAGAAACAGGAAACCATTGTTGAGCCTGCGTGAGACGGGTCAGAAATATAAAATTCTGGCAATACAAAAAGTGGACAATTGTTACATTTTTTAACATTAAGGGTGGGGGGTGTGAGGGGATATGTGAAAAAAGAGTGATGCAAATCAGCCACAGTAAAATCACTTATGTCTTATTCATTCAATATTCACTGCACTTAAGCTGTAACTTGGGTTTTAGCAAATTAAGCAATGCAAGTGTGGTAGAGATTAGATTTGTTGATATCAGGTCTTTCCTTTCAGGAGCATGGACGAGACCTCCTTGCATAATGGAGCTTAAGAGGTTTTCACATACTTGCTGCCTGTAAAATCACTACCACCATTTCTCTTCCTCCTCCACTTTCCTCTACTTTGTTAGTACATCTACTAATTTCTCCACTTGCTGGAAGCAGGATTCCATGAGAAGCATCAGTCTTCTGGTACTGGCTTTCTATCCAACTACAAGTTAGAGTTTTCATTTATTTTCTGGAAGAAATAAAATAGCTCCCCTGTAACCATGTCAACCTCCATTCTTATTTCCAAACGGTTAAGATATTTTTTGCAAAAATTCAAATCACGCTTGTCAGATTATTCCCATTCCCTGACCAGTCTCTCCAGTGCAGCTGCGTTTTCTCAGCCTCAAAAGCCATTTGGTCATTCCATCTCCAAACCAGCTCTCCTGCTCAAAAACTAAGGATCTTTTCATGTAAAACCATGCAAGTAACAAGAAGAAAAAAAAACTGTGGATCCCGTTTCACTTGAAAGAATGGATGGAAGCTACACATTGATGGCAGTCTCATTTCTTGTCTCCATCTCTTAGACATTGGACATTGTTAATAAACACCAAAACAAAACCACATTTCAGTTGTAGTCCTTCATTTGCATCCCTTTCCATTCTGCATTTCAGGACCTACAACATCCATTCTTTAAAATGAGGGTGTTCTTAAAGTTAAAAAACTTTGACTCAAGTGGAAAAATGTTGGAGGGAACTGATCTCAAGCTGGCATTTCGAGGAAACGTCACTTCGTGAATGCCCATTTGTGCTGAATCTCAGTTGACAAAAACAGTCTTTCACAGTCCACCGAGGAGTAGAGCATTAGGTGAAAACTCAGAGCTGTAGCAGAGTTAACACAGGGACAAAAACATCCTTAACCAGCAGCAGCAGCAAAGAAATATGGACAAAATGTAGCCACTAATTCATCATCTTTAGACAAATACAGCTAATGCACAGATTAAAGATTCACTCAAAAGTGCAGCAAAAGAAAATGATGACACTCATACACACTGAAAACTCTCAAACTGCTTTATACTGGGGGTGTGTGCTCTGAGGCTCCGTTATGGTTTGGTTGCTGCTGCATTACCAGACAGGACTTAAAACTAAATTACTGCAGCATTTAAAATGCTCTCACTGCATCTTTTCCTTCCGAGTTCAGTCAGTGTTACTGCAGACAACTACCGCAGGCCATATAGATTAAAAACATCAATATGGACTTCCACACAGCTGCTGCAGCATTTTACAACACAAGGATGCAGCAGCACTCAGTTGACACGACATTTTTCTATGAAAAGACCAAAATGTTAAAAAAAAGGATAAAGACTCAGTTTTATTTAGTGAAGAAATATTTTCCATAATTAAGGACCATTCAGATTTTTAGATCAAATTAATGTCTGATCTAAAAATCACATCAGGGCTGCTTTCCAGTAGAGGAATAAAAGCTCATAACCAAACTCACATTACATCTGCACTGCCGTTTGTCTGTCAAACACCTTGCATTTGGGAAAAATGGACATTCCAGATCCACTAAACTCACTGCCCTGCATCTCTTAGACATTGCCCTGCATGTTTTAGATGTTGCCATGCTTGGACACACCCAATTCAAACAAATGGGCCTCCTTATCGGTTTCTCATTAAGTCTGAAATGAGCCAGTACGTTCAACCTGTGCTGATGTAGGGGAAAAACCTTAACACATGCAGGGCAGTGAGTCTTGAGGATCAGGGCTGAGAAACACAGGGATACATTTGAGTGTGTAGCAAGGCACTATCAGTGATACTGATCAATAAAAAAGGAGCCATTTCCACAAAGATTTAATTAAATTTCAGGACTTAATGATCAATATGCTATACCTCATTTTGTCTCAGCTCTGAGTATATTGTGTTTGAATACACTGAGGTTTTCTGGAAAAGCACTGAAAACCCATGTTGTTGAGTTTGCCATGAAATCAACTTGCCTTCAGATCAATTGTCAGGATTATCGCAAACCTTGCTCGGCTGTCAAACCAGATTGAAAGAACTGTCAAAACTCATGTTGCCACATGAAACAAAGTACTGCCGGCACTGCCGCCTCCTCTCCCAGTCACTGACGCAGGAAGTTACTCGATCAGATAAAAGCCTTGGCCAGATGCAGCCAAATGTCACAAACCATCACTTAGATCATAACGCCGCTGCAAGGAAACATCTTTGCTTGTAACATGCTCTGATTGAATTTAATTATCTGCAATAAAATTCAAAACAGCATGCCAAGGAGTTCAGAGTCCCAAAAAGACTTCAGGAGTGCTCCGGGAAATGAGGCATTTCGGTGCATCAATCAGTCAATGTTATCAATCAATTTTTGCGACAACTTCCTCTTTTCTTCTAATATATCCAGTGTAACCTTGGCTTGACCTGCTTTTTCCATCTAGTTGCCTACAGATGATCTCTCATATCCTAAAGCAACACAATACACTGAGTAGATCATTGCAACATGCAAATGATGACAGATTAGTCTGTCCGTCATGTGTTAAAAGCAGATGACCATCATAATGATGTGGAGGACACATAAACACCACCGGCTTTTTTTTAAATCACAGGCTGAAACATCGCTGTCATTTCAAAACTTCTTTTTAGTCTGATTTTAAACCAGATAATGTTTTTTTCAAACAAAAAAGGGGCCTAAGACTGAAACAGTAAACCAGCTTTACCTCCACCAAAGCACATCTCTTTCAGCAGAGTTTCTTCTCTGGACGTGTCCAGGACAAACTCATCAAAGCAGGGGTCAGCTGCAGGGTGGAAGGTCCTCAGAGACTCTGTGGCTTTCTGGATCCTAAAAGTAGACAACCAAAACAAAAAAACACAACCTTTTACTCTGAAAGGTATCAACATTTTCTAAGTTCAATCACAACAAGAAACATCTAAAACAGAGCTGCAAACTGTTCTTTGTCATCTCAGGCATGACGCAACATGTCTGGTTTAATTTCTCTATTAGTCACAAGTTATTAAAAACCACATTTTACTTGACAAGTGCAAACCAGGCATGCCACGGTATTATTCTTGTGAGTGAAAAGTTTCCCAGATTATCCAAAGCTGTTAAAGCAGATAATTAGTCAGCTTAAAGCAGACAGTACTGACTGGACATGGACACACGTCTCTCCTTAACTGCCCGTGAGTTTGGTAACCTCTGAGCACGTGGCGGTGTGTGTTCCTGACACACTCCAGTCTCTAACACAATTAGACTGACGAGCTTAACGCTAAAATAAAACGGAGCAAATCCAGCATATGATCTACAAGGACTCAACAGTAGGGCCTCCAGGGATACACAAAATAAGCAGTTGGACCATTTTGGCTGTAGAGTTAAAATGTACAATACAAATTTATAAAGGTTTATTCTGTCTTATATTTCTACTTTCATTGCTTTTAAGATTTAATATCTACAATGTGACGATATCTTTATATTTTAGCCAAATATACTCATGTATACAGTTAAAGCGGCACAAATGCCGACCTCAAAGATATTTAAAATTCACAGAAGGAATAATATAATAAAGAAAGCATTTACACATTTTCTGAGACTAATATCTAAAACAAACACATAACTGTTAAAGGCATTGATTCAGAAATGTGAATAATTTGCCCGCCATGTACCTGACATGCAGCTGCTTTGCAGTTTGAACAAAGCAAGACTGGTCGGTCTCTTTCAGAACCTCCTGGGCATAACCCACCAGACCACTGTTCTCCAGCATACCCTGGTACTCCTCCACCTGAGAAGGATTTGAATGCCATTGAAAATTGCCAACCATCACATAAAGAGAAAAAAAACTTGTTTCCATCCGTTCTCAGGGAGGTTATTTTATTGAAGAAAAAGCAGCTAAAAAGTCTGACGCATAGATAAAAACCTGTTATTTCATACCTGGCCTCTCAGCTGATCCAGACGTCTGCTACGGGACTGTTCAATGGACCTCAGCATCTCTGATTTTCTCTCTTGCAGAGTCTCAAACAGACGCTCAAAGTGCTCATTAGTTCGGCGCTCTGCCAGCTGTCCATTTTCCTTTAAGATGACAGCTTTAACATCAGTTATAAAGCAAATTTACTATTTTCATTTCTCTCGCTTTCATCTAAAAAGAACAGTCAGCCACAATACATTACATCAATAATGATTACTCTTGGTAAAGATCACTGAGGAACATTTAATTGTCCAGTTCTAGTTGGACTTATTTAAACTATAGCCTCTCAATATTTAATATTTTATGAAATTCAAACTTTTAACAAAACATGTTGAACTTATTAGCGCAATTTTGTACATTTCTCCTAATACAGCAATACCAGGAGGCTAAAATTTGGTAATGAAGATACACCTGTACAGGGTAAAGAAATGAATTGTTTAGTGCATGGCAGTCACACATTTGAATTATTTTCGAAGTATTTTGGTTTGTAAAACACTTTGGACAGCATGAGTTGTTGGAAAGTTTCTGTATAAATACATTTCACCTTAACTTAGCCCACATCAGAGTAAAAGAGGAACAAGCATCAATACTGAAACAGTAAGAGGAAAGCTGAATCCTGTTTCCTTATTTGCATGCTGTTTGTTTACTGATCTTCCTCATTTCATACACAATGCTTGACTGTCTCTTCATACAGACTGGTTATAATAAAGCTACTTCGATCCATGTTCTTACAAAAAAAGCCCTCAGAAATCGACAAAATGTTCCTGCTGATTCATAGGAGATATCTGGAGTATGTCATTTTAATTTCACCAAAGGGTAAGGAATTGGTGTAGATCTTCAAACAATAAAGAAATAAAGGAAAAAGGAAAAAACAAAAACTATGTCCAGAAGAAATGGAGGAAAAACTAAGAATGACCAAATGACATTGAAGTTGCACGAATCAGCCGCCTCACCTCAGTCTGATTGATGAGAACCTCAAGCTCAGTAATCTGAGTCCTGACTTGGTCCTCTTTGCTGATGAGGTAATGGATACTCTTGGCCAACTTCTCCTGGGGAGCGAAAAGATCAACAACATTTACAATCAGTCTCTTGGGACCTCATACTGTGAAACATGCACAGTACCATCATGACAACAGCCCCCGGGATTCTCTCCCTGAACACTGCAGTCATAAAAGGTTCATCAACATTCATGCCATTTTCTGGAAAATGTGTTCCACATCTTTAAATCACATCTTATCAGATCAATACTTCCCTCTCTTCCCCCACTTTCACAACTGCAGCTGTGAGCAATTGGTAATTAATCAAAACTTCTGCTTACATCAGTGTTCAGTCTGAAACCCAAACCTTTTTCCGGCCAACAAAGGTTTCCGGTACCGATCAGGTCATCTGATACACATTCATCTAATTTGAAGTTACAATGTATAGATAATGACACTGAACAAATATTCTCATTAAATATTAAACAACACATTGTTTTGATCCACACAAACAAGCATACTGAATTTCAGACACAGCCTCGACCCGCTGAGTCACCTGCAGTAGCGATAGGCATAGTCAAGGCTGGATGAGGATCAAACTGAATTTATTCACTGCTGTTCAATCCAGACATCTGTGCAAGCTAAGCAAAGCTGACTGGCAAAAATCTGATGGCCCAGTTTTGGCCAACCTAGGTTCAAGTTTCCTAAAAGAGATTGAGAACAGTCTGGTGTGCAAGTGCAGGTCAGGCATTAATATTACAACAGCAGAAAAGAGATCCAGGAGTAGTCCGGGTGTGGTACAGCCTAACAAAATACCTGCTCTTAAATAATCAGCTTTGAGCATCTCAAAATATCACAAGGATAAAAAGTTTGTGTTAAATATAAATCAGCAAATTTAGCACAACTGAAAGGGCGTTCAGACAATCAACCTTGATTTTAGTTCAGACATTCAACTTCAGTTGAATTTAATTTTAAAAGTAGTCTAAAAGTCGTCAGAAATGTGTGTGAAAAACATCAATAAATCTTAGTTCCACAGATTCTTGACCGTGACGACTTCAGGCCTGATAACAGCGGCGCTGTGGGCAAACTCAGATTAATCTTTGTTATCAACCCTTTCTGTGTAACATTCCACTTTAATCAACCACATCAGATAAAACCCAGTTCCAGGGTATTCGGGTGACACGAGCGTCTCTGACTGCATTACCTTCAGGATCTTGTAGGCGCTGCTCATGGATGTCACTTTGTGGTTGGCGTGGGACCCTCCCAGCTTGCACAAATGACACACTGGTCGCTTGCAGACCTCGCAGTACATGTTAACCTTCTCCATCTCATGTTCTGGACACATGAGCACCTGAGAGACATTTCAGATGACATTACTTTATCATTACCCCCCTACAGAGAAGTTTGTGTTGGGCAAAAGTGCTGCACACAGCTGCAAACTATAGAGTTACATAAACTACATTATCTACAGAACAAGCTGTTAAAATTAGACCAAAGAATGCATGCACACACATTCAGCTGTGGTGTTTGACAGCACATATTATATGGATGCTGGATTAACAACATGGACGCAGAACTAGCTGAAGTGAAACAGGAAGCGGACCTGAACTTAGACAGCAGACAGTTGTGTGAAACATTTCCTGATAGGTTCTAAAAATATAAGTTAAATCAGCACTTTTTAATGCCAAAAATCCCCAGCAGAGGTTAGAAATGCCCACACGGCCCACATCGAAATGGAAGGAAATGCAAAAGAGAACAATAATGCATGTAGTTTGAGAGGTATTGGAAACCCTGGATATCTTATACGACTCTAAAGTTACGAAAGTGCTTGTTCTGTCCAGTGCACATATTACTCTAATAATTTGGAGAAATGACATCCGTTTTATGCAGCTGCTAGAATTTTGAACATGATTTACAAAAGAATGCATCCCTCTGGCTCAATACCTTACAAATGGTCAAATTAATGAATGAATATTTGTTGAACATGTATTGATCCTGTATGCGGTCTTCACTGTTATTTCTGTTTTGTTATGTTCCATGTAAAAAATAAAAAGTAAAACAAAAATAAAAGTATATGTTTTTAAAAAAAAGAATAAATTAAATCTTGTTGGAATGATATCGGAGCACGATGGCCAAGCCAGATTGCTGAATTCGTATTTATGGAGACACAGAAGACAATATAATTACTGTGTATCCCAGTTAGTTTAGTTAGGATTATTACTGCAATATGTAAGGTTATGAAGTTCAGGAACAGCCACCATTCCTGATCAAAAATTCTAATAAATACTTTAAAATCGAAAGCATTTGGGAAATGCATATCTCATTCCCATCTCCAGGTGAACTAAAGAGCAGAGAGTTGCCATGTTTCAGTGTCTAGGGGCAGTTGGGGAGTTAGGGGCCTTCTCAGGGTACCAATGTGCTTCACCTACATCCCCAATCTGGGGGACTCAGATCCAGGTTCACACTGACCCCTCTAACCACTTGGTTAAGACTTCCCCAATTATACTTATTGGACAAAGCAGTTAAATAATTGTGCCGACTCTCAGGAAGAAAGATTAAGCCCAAAAAGGTAGCGATGCTTCTTACCTTGGGCCTAAAATTTGTGGTGGGTCCGACGTACTCATGCTGGGCTTTGGGCGTTCCCCAGGGGTGGTGCAGCTTGAAGCACTCGTTACAGTAGCTAGCCTTGCAGTCCATGCAGCTCTTTGTAGCCTCCTGCGGCGGAGGTTTACAGATGTTGCACATAATAGCGACAGCCGCGCGGGCAGCCTGTCGGTAGCGCTCGACGATGCTCTCCAGAGTGAAGTTGCGGAACAGCATACTGATGCCACGCTCGCCCAGGTCGATGTCATACTGGCAGCCGGGGCACGGGATGGTAGTGACCCGGGGAGTGACAGACCCTCGGCGCCAGCCCGGGGACGAGATGGAACCTGCGGGAGAGCAAAAAGAGCATGAGTGACCCTTCATACAGGTCCACAGCCTGAGGCCACCCAGTTTCCAGTCGTGTCTGAGGCCTTATTTGGAAATGTGGGCAATAATTTAAAATTACCCCGAGGGAATAGCTTCCAAGAGAGTCAAATACGGGCTTTGAAAACCATCAAACCCCCCAATTTGAGCCAAATTACATCATCAGCACTGACTTGCCAAGTATGATCTTAAGGCAAAAGTGTCTTTGTGAACAGCCTACACAAATAGGGCCCCAGCACATTTCCCTTTGTGCTTTATTTCCATGATGACAACTACTCAATGGAGGCAATGATTGCAGGGAGCAAAACACCACAACAGGCAATGCATGGAGCAGTGTCATTCAGGGAAAAAAGTCCAGGAAGAAACACCATCAAAGTGTACTGGGTCCGTACTGAGAGGTGGAAAAGGACATTCATTGAAGAGAGAGCATCCTTGGAGCTTATAGAGAACAGACTAATTCATTCAACATTTACAAAACAGGGGTGAATACTATTTAGTGCAAACAATGATCTGAACAAAGGACATAATTTAGTTTCCCTGAAATGAGTGATGGAGAAAAAAAAGCATTATTTTAGACTCAAATGTAACTGAAACACACTATGGAGCATAAACAAACATTCTAAATAAAGATGTTGAGCAGCATGAAATGTGCAGTACAATGCATCATTTTATGCAAAGACAACATCCCTCTTGAAGCAACAGTGCTTAAGAGGTCCTTGCAGCAGTGATCTTGTTACTGATGCACGAGCATCATAACAGGACAGCAACACACCAACACAGGGTAAGGGAATAAAAGCAAGGTCACGTCAGACACAAGCAGGGTCTGTAAGACAACATTACCACGCACAAAGCCAACAAAATAAAGTCAGAATGTGGGAAAATAAAAATATTGCTTCACGTTTTTGGGGGACAGGGGAAGAGAGGAGTGCTGGATTTATCTCAGTTTGCAAGCCAGTATTTCCACTCCGTTTCCGAGGACCTGAAAATTAAATCAAACACTCCTCAGGTGGGCAAGATACACAGAGGCTACATCAAATAGCACTGGCGCAAAAAAAGAATAGATTTTAAAAAAAGAAAGAAAAATAAAGCGGAGGGAAAAGCAGCAACACAAGAGTGATATTAACTGATGTGTGAGCACAGCTGGAGACAAAGTGCAGCGATGGGTCACTACATGGTGTTAAACTGTGTATGGTCTGACAAACTACTGAGCCCCTTGCTGCACAGTAGTTATCCTTCCAACATGAGCTGACCAAAGGTTCAAGCTTGTGGCGTAATGATATGGTGATGGGAAAATGATAGTCTGGCAATGACTATGAAGGTGAAATTCACCCATTTAGACAAATCAGTGGATGAATGGAGAAATGTAGTTTAACTTAAATGTCCTGCAAAGGCAGCAAACGCGTGCCTGGCTTCTTCCCGGCAGGATGTGTAGCAACTCTGCAAACGGACTCAGGTTTTCAGGTCAGAACAGAAGGTGTGAGCAAACAAGCTACCGACAGGAAATGCCTGCAGCAGAGTGAGTATGTGTGTTTGTGGATCTGCAGAGGAAGGCTGAAAATGACGAGTCACTGCAGAGCTAAAAGGGACTTGAGCCCCCACCTGCCCTCTTCTCCCTGCGCAAATCATTAAGGTCACTGAGATGCTTGAGCAGATGAAGTATAATTCTGCTGCCAATATGGTTACATTGACAATTTTTGCCAAATATGAACCAAGAACTAAAAATTATCTTAAGTGTTTTTTGGCATCCAAAGGAAAAGCTAAACATATTTCAAATCCACCTTTTTAGATTCACTTTTAGACGATGGTTTTTATTGTATTTTAGCATTATTCTTTTATTATTAGGGTTGCATCAACACCAATAGCAGTATCAGTACCGATACCGCTCTAAAGTACTCGTTAAAGGAGCAACAAGCGAAAATTAATAATTTCCAGGTTGAAAGAATTAAAAATATGCAATGTGAAGCTCTAGATGTGTAATTCCATCAGGAACATAGCATGACGTCACACACCGTCTCTCTGTATTGACATTGAGCCTGTTGTTTACAAGGGTGGTCTCAGACTTGCTTTGGAAAACAATAAAGTTGTTGCTCTAGTCCTTTATACTGCTTGCATTCAGATATAGTTCTGCTATTTTACTTCGGAGCTGTAGCAGACATTGAGGATAAGTAGAAGAAACTGACAATCTCAAAACACTTTTGGTTTTGGTCTCAATCCCCGAAAATATCGCTTGTTGCCCCTTCGATCGATACCAGGAACCGATCCCAATTTATTATGTGCAATGTTTATTTTCACTTAACATTTTGTGTTATGTTACCATTTTATTTAGATTTAGATTTTATTTAATTTCACCATTGCTTGTTTTAAAAAGCAGAGAAGAAAAAAACATGTCTTCCAATTCTTGCATTTTTTTTTGTGTATTAGAAGTATTGGTATCGGTACTCTGTATCGGCAAGTACTCAGATTCAAGTATCGGTATTGTAAAGGTTTGAAAAAAGTGGTATTGTTGCATCCCTAGTCATTATCCTTCTATTTTTATCCATTTAGTTTTTATCTTCAGCTTTTATAGTAACCAAACTATTTTTTATCTTTTTTTAATATAACTTTTGTATTTACTTTTACACTCTTATTGATCTTGATATGTTTTAGTCTTGTTTGATTTGATCTCTGTGTGACAGAGAGAGGGACCAAATCTGTTTATAAATTTTTTATATATAAAACTTCTGTCTTTAACATGCACAGCACTGTTTTGCTTCGTGTATGAAATCTTAATGCAGATTAAAAGTCTCATTAGAGACTCTGCAAATATGAGCTCAGAACTGTTAGTAATCATTTCTAAATGAATTTACATTTCATTAAGCATGGGGAATTTTTTTAAGTCAGTTCTGATGAAAACTATTATTTAATAAAAGGTGTGTATATTTTTAAGGATTAAACAGAAAAAGAATCCTTCTTAAAAACATCCACTGAGTACAGTTTGTCAGGCAACAACCTAATGGTCTTGCTTTACTTGGCTGACAGTTTGATCCTTCTTAAATCATCATGCCCAAAATAATTACAGTAGGCTATAACATGTCTGCGTTTCTTAAATGATCATCCAAACCCCAACGATTGTTGAGCGAGGCATAAAAAAGTAACCTCCCGGCAAACATGTTTCTGTCTGTAAAATAATTAAAAATCACGGCGAGTCCAAACAAATCGTAAGCTTTTTATACGTGTGCCCATTTCACTTAGAAATAACAGACACCTAGTTCTCCATCTCGTAAACCCTTTACACTCACCGCTGTGATTTACAAAGTAAATGCAAAGCTTAGCCAATGAATTTACACACAGACGCACACATTCCTATCCCGTTTCAGCTCCCAGGAAACTTCCTTACCCGTCTCTTTAAATTCCCATCCTCTAAATTCCTTTTTGGCATCCCATCCAGGACTCTGCATCCTTCTCAATACGGGAACTCACTTAAGCTCAGTGGACATTTTTAAGGCCATGCTAAATTCGGTTTTCAGTAATATCAGACCATAATCCAAATAACTGAAATCCTTCATATTAACTTCAGCAGCTTTCCTCATTTATAACTGGTTTGGTGAGTTTGTATAGTTGTGTGGAGAGGGCTAAAGTCGAAAGAGAAGGTAGAGCCAAACTAGGGTTTCACAGGGGTTCTATAGTAACACTGTACTCACTACTATAGCTACTCAAAACACGAAGCCCCCGTCTACCTCGACTTCCAAACGACCTTCGCAGTGTGGCTGCAAGCAATGAACAAACAGGTGAGGTGAGACAATGAAACAATGCATAATGAGAATTTGTGAGAATGCAGTTCAACATCATAAAACTAGAAAAATAAACTAAAAATTAAAAAAAAAAAAAAAAACTAAGAAAAAGTGAGTTAAAAACAATGGCCATTTAAAATATTCAGACACGGTATGAACAGTTTAAGTACAATTAACTCTGGATTCATGCATTTTTATGGTTTTGTGTATGCCAGTCATTATTCTAAACTTGAATGGGTTAAATCCACTTTAAAGTCCTTCATCAAAAGTTAATTGTTGACCATTTACTGTAATCAGACTGACCTCAGCAACAACAAAAAAGTTGAGTAACAATAAAATAACAATGAAGCTGAAAAATTTTTCATTAGCCACCTTCTTTCCCAGAACAGCAAAGCTTGTCCAAGCTGATAAATATAGATGCAAGTCTTCCTTTCTCTCCCTCCATCTAATCCCTCATTCATTCCCTTACTGGCAGACTGCATCGCTATGGCTACCGGTGATCTGACCCCCCACTGGTGGAGGCAGCCAGAGCATTTCCAAGTTTGTTCTGTTTGGGAGTTCACATGTCAACGGACTGCGAGTTTCCTAAAAATTCTTAGCAGAGAATTTGTGATTCATAATCTGCAGATTAAATGCACTTAAAGGGCAAATTCGCGGACTAATCCCTGAGAGAATTCCGTAACATCCTTGAATAGTGTAAGCTGACTAAACCTGGACATTAAATGCACTTTAAGTCACTTAGAGCGCCATTAAATTAAACAAACTGATGATATAGGAGCTACACTGAGACAATAACCCTTCTTTTAGCAAGATGGGACATTTGTTTACTCAAAAGCAGGATTTGATTACTTCCTGCGTCAACACATGCAGTCCTGTCGGTGAAGAATGAACTCATTCAGGCTGAAGCCACGCTCTGAATGAGGCCGGCGGTGCTGGAGCCCAGGCTCAGTGGTTTTGCTACCAAGGCTGCATAGCTCACAAAAAGCTGTTCACCTCACTTTACTCTGGGGATATTTTTGTTGCTCTGACCTTCCAGTGTAGATCGTCAATGTCGTTCTGAGACAATTTGGCGTCTTCGTTGAATACCAAGTTTGATAAATTCTCACCAAGATGTGAATGATGAAGACATTGCTTTGATGCAAGAAGCTTAATTCTTGTGCTGAGTCCACAGAGTAGAAAATAAATCTATGCATGAAAAACTTGGTATGTCTTGTTGTTCTGTTTGTTAGAAAAAATAACTTATGTAAATGTATTTTTGCCAAAATGATGAACTCATCAAGTCAGTGGTTCATCATTTTCTACAGGGTTGTCACTGCAACCTATGATTTGGTTCTTTGTCCCCCAGTTTTGACAACTACAAACATATGCAAAACAAAGATTAAGTGTGCAGCACAGCAGACAGTTTTCAGCATCAGAAATCAAGAAACACAAAAAATCCTGAGCAATTGATGTGGTTTTGTCCCAATTTACCACCACATGCTTCACAGCTTTTCCAGTAAAACATTTTAAGTTTGCTCAAACATGTGCAGGAACAGAGACAACTAAAAATGGGGGGGAAACTTCATTTTGCAGTTGCTTAAAAAACTGAATTAGTATATCAGGAGCACAGTCATCAAATGCATCCTGGGACAAAAGTTAAAAAAACAAAAAAAAAAAAAAAGTAAACTGCTTAGTAGTGTAAATGTGTGGAGGTCAGAGAGACAGCTCTGATCTTGTCTAGAAGTGTGGCTGAGAAAGCAAATGAGACATCTCTGGAAGTGGCGAGTAGCCCAGAGCTCTCAGGAGGCAGAAAGGCAGCCTTGTGTCCCATCATGCCGTTTGCAAGCCTTAAACATTCATCTGTGCAAGCCTGGCTGCGGTAGGACCATGGGTCCAGCTGAAAACTTAAACAACATTGTCATAGGTTCATCTAGTTCCCCGACACCCCGTCTGAACTGCAGCATTCTCTCCCTTCAGCTCAGCTTGGTTTAAAGTTTTAAATACCTTAAAGGAGCTTACAGATGTGCTGCGTTTGTGTATACATAGCAACGCTGTAAACCGGATTAAAATCAGAGTGAAAATGATAGTTATGTTCCTGCCCCTAAAAACATTTAAAATGAACGCACGGGTCTTTGCATGATCAAAAGTAGACATTCAACACCCCAGAGCCATTAAAAGCAGACAGTAAAAACAATTAGGGCTTGAGAGATCCTGTCAGGTTTATTTCCCCTCCTCCCCTTCTTTGTTGAGAAAACTATACTTCGTCCTGTTCCTTTGCCATCCGTCTGAGGATCAGAAGAAGTGCTGACAGAGCGTGACGGCTGGGTGGTAAAATTATTAAAAGTAATACTCATGTTCGTTCAAGTTTATCTAGGACAACAAAAAGGGGGAGGGGTGGTGTGAGCCACATTAAACCCACATATACAATACTTGACCCATTTTCTGCAATGCTTACTCTCTTTTAAGCCTATTCATACAAAACCAGTCATTTGCATCTGCTTAAGATTTGTTTACTCTCTCATTTAATCCTCTTCAGTCACATTACATTTTTTTTGTAAAATATTTCTCCTGTAAACTTCACTTTTCAGTACTTTGTTCACTCCCATGGGAGATAAAAGGCCTCCAGCATCTTAAACCTGTTGAATGGAGAGATTATGGCTGCAGAACTAAAACTTGAAGCCATGGGAATTACAAGGAAGAAGAGGTAACAGGAAGTTGGACTTATTAATGTACAAAAAGCATCCTGAAAGCATTCACACGTGGCCCAACACGCATTTGATAAAAGCATTGTCTGTTGCCTGGCTATGAGCTTCGATCAGCTCACATATCTCATAAATCAGGCTGGTCCACAATATCACGAAACCAGTTCCTAATGCCTGAAACACACACAAGCTTTTAAAACGCTGGAGAAATGTGAGATCCACTTTCCGACACTAAGCTGCTCATAACACAATCCTTCCTGTAAAGGGACATATTTATTGTATCCACAGAGAAAATGAATATGTTCAGTTCCTTACCCCGAGACCCACCTGATCTCACAAGCCTGTCCAGCCTCTCTGTGGAGGGGGAGGGCACCCTGGACCGGGGGCTGCCAGGTAAGGAGCACTCAGAACCGGCATCAAAGGAGTCCTCATGGTTCAGCATGAGCAGCTCCCTCACACACTTGTGGCAGACGCTGTGCTGACAGGGCAGGATCAGCGGGTGAGTGAAGAGCTCCTTGCAGATGGGGCAGATCAGCTCCCTCTCGATGTTCTTGATCGGGACCTGGCGATGGAGACAGGACCACTAAATAAAAACACTACCATTATGAATCACGGCCAGTCCCCCACCCCCTCACTTCTCTGATGAGGAACCAAAAAACACCACTGCCATTATCCTTTCACAGGACACACAGAAAGCACAGAAATACCATCAGATAAGTCTGAAGGAAGATGATAGCAACTAGTTTTTCTTTATTTTCCAATGGTAATAAAAATAAATGTGGAAATAAAAGTGCACAAGGTAATTTATTTGCTGTGTCATTGGCATGGAAAACCAGCAGCACAGTCTTTATTGCATATATGAACTTAGACTCAGTTTCATATTAAAAGAAAATCCCCAGAATTACAGTCACAGAAACAGTCATCCATCATGTCCTTACCATGCTTCTCACTGCATTACATAAGACAGGATTAACCAGCCTATATATAGAAAAAACGCACGATTCCAATAGTTCACGTTTAAAAAATAATCTTATAAAATAAAGTGAGAGAACATTTCTAAGAACTGCTGAGAGTACGTCTCTCCACAGGAAGCAGCTGATTGCTCATTTACTTCAGGTGGCGTGATAAAAACGTCTCCAGGACAATCGATCCAGTCCAGCAGCTTGAACGCTCATCTAAACACAACCACACGTGTTAAAAAGACAATACCCATAAGGATTTAGGAAGTTTCAACTAAATACAGCAAACAATGCTGTCCAAATGCTTCCTCCGGGTTAATTACTCCATTACAAAAATCAAGAATGAATGGGGAAGTTTTAACAATGCCACCCCCCCCGTCTCCATGTCGGACAGAGGAGCCACAGGCTGCTGAAAGCCGAGTG
>JAVQJG010097725.1:0-17640 GCA_036024015.1 Craterocephalus amniculus
CACGGCCGTCTGTGTGTGTGTGTGTGTGTGTGTGTGTGTGTGTGTGTGTGTGTGTGTGTGTGTGTGTGTGTGTGTGTGTGTGTGTGTGTGTGTGATCTCCCATTCTCAGACATCATGGAAAAGTATTTTTTGCTAACTCAGCAGACTCATGTGTACTTCAGGATTAATCTATGAGTAGTATACAGCTGTTCACCTACTTTATTTTTCCATTTCTTCACTGCGGTGGCATCAACTGGGGCAAATATTAACCAGAGCTTCCTGGTTCTATTTAAAACAATCAGTTAGGCTCATGTGTCTGCAAGCAGGCTTCATCTATCTTTTTATTCCTTTAAATGTTTCAAAGCTTGAATATAAAATATGAGTCAGTGTGTCATTAGGACACATCTTTAAACACCCCAGTCCTTAAAAACAGTGGGTTCAACCAGGGTGACCATGTTTATTTTACTTGTATAAACGGACAGTGATGGAGGGTTTTGTGCATTCCATCATGCTGGAGTGTTGACCGCGCTTGTCTCTTTTTGACTCAGTCTAAGCTGCATAGGACAGCGTACGTATGCTTGGGTGTTTGGCCAGGGATTCATCAGTCTAACACTGCAAATGTTACACATTCACCCGACTATTCATTAAATTGAGTGAATCATTTTTGGAGTTTGCGTCAAGGTAACATCAAGATAGAAACCGAGACGGGTGGAAAGAAGAAGCGAGATAATTATTTTCCTTGAAAGGCTCACGGTCAGTTTTTCATGGCATATCTGTCTCTTCTTTATCTTTCTTTGGTGTTTTCCACTCTGTTATTCATTACTTTGTCTGTCTAGACTTGTTACACTTTTCTCAAATCATTTGAAGACATTTACTTTGAATATTGTACAAAAATGTGCTACTCCTATCTGGGGCATCAGGTCAAGCATCCATTATGATGTATATTTAATTAATTAAGGTGGAGCAATTAGATGTGGTTTATATACAAAACTAAAATAAAATTAAGCTGATAAAACACGGCATTTGTTATTTAGGCAGTGTTGTTTTTTATGTTTGTTTCTAGTGCTGCCATGGTAACAAGTAACACAGGAAGTAACTTCTGTCTTCATAATAGGAGGTGTGAATCACTTGCAATAACCACTTGTCATCAAACCTCTGCCATGATATGGGTTTGATGGGTCTGAATTCATTCTATCACGAAAAAAGTAATTTAGACCCTCAGCTAATGAACTGAGCTAAAGTGAGCTAAATTTAACCATCTTTATTTAAATATTAATTTCTGCACATACACCAAGATCGCTAATCTCATCCTTTGCTAAATTAAATTCCATCGAAACTACCAAAAGTCCTGTTCTGTTTGGCAGGTTTTTTTTCTGCCTAGAAGAAAATATTTTTATGCCTTTTAACTTTTTATTTCTTACTAATATTAATTTTATTGATGCTTTAATTCCACACTAAAGGCAGTGGTTTTCTCTGAGGGAAACACTGCTTCTCTTCTGGGAAAACAGTGTTTGTAGGCCAAGTTTGTTTTTTTTCCCTTGACAACATCACCATGTCACACGTTTGGATAAAAACTTTCCCAATGGCTAGTTTCACATGCCTCAAACAAAGAATGAACAGATGCCCCGTGCCTTATTTTTTATTATTATTATTAATCAGCTGACTAATAAGAGAATGGGCTCTTGTGGTCTAGGGGAGGGAGAGGGGAACTTTAAAGACACATGAGCTAGAACTACTACATAAATTCCCAATATATTATTATGTAGTTTTTGGATACAGCAATAAATAAACCCTCACAGAGCTTTTAAGGATTTTTTACCCTTCCGATGTCTTGCCTTCTGAAGGATGTATGAACTTCCAGCATGCACACACTGACTGAGTTCTTTGGCTTTCTCATAAATCATTTAGAACCCTAAATAAAGATGAAAATAGCACCTGCTGGCACAGTTCTATCATTTAAGAATATCACAGATAAGCTGGTGCCAAGTTGCTGAATAAAGTCTGCCAGCATTGAATCAGTATGCATGAGTAAGGTCAGGCTTTCGTAGCTTGATAATGGTGCCAAATATCATGCACAGCTGAGTCCCAGAGCTATTAGTAATGCGTAATCTCACCATGTACGGTTAAGGTTAAGACAATCTTAACGTCTTTCTGCTATAACCCCACCCTGTACTTGCATGGCCATGTCAAATGAATCATTAAAAATAAGATAGTCATCCTTTATATGAGTCTGTTCCCATGACTACAAAGTAACTGGCCATGCTGAGCCACCAGACAGTCTTTAGGGTCAGTTGTGACGGAAGCCATGGGCTTACAGACACGCTTTCACGTCTCAGCTGCTCTTTGGAGATATTGCACAATCACATGCAAACAGCACATGATCTGTTGTCACCAGGGAGATTCCAGAAACCTGAGGCGACCCCGTCCATCACCTGATGAAGTGAAATGTTAAACCCGGAGTAAGAACAGAGACAACTTTCTCATGATGGAAGTGTAAACTCTGCCTGTTGGGATATTTGAGACCATAAGGAGGTCAGTTACGTAGCTTGAGAGGGTACTAAAGAAGCCATGTCATTTCTACAGAGTAGTTCATCTAGAATCTTATACCTTTTTGCTGCAAATGAAAGTTAGTGATCAGAAAATAGGCAAAGCAGGCAATGAAGCAGATGGCAGAGAAATCTGCAAACATTTCAGGCACAGGATCACTCTGACACTGACACAGACCTTGAAAGTAGCAAAGGCACGAGGCTGGATGAATAGGAGAGAAAACAACAAAAGACCAGGTGGACTCTAAAACCGTGGCCGTGGGGAGCTTGCTTAAAGGAAACGGGGAGGATGGAAAGGGGGTGAGGAGGAAGAGAACATGAGCAAATGAAGGCAGACTTTTAGAGAGATCACCTTTTTATCTGTTGCAAACTGAAGTGGGAGGAAGAGGAGAGAGAAAGTGCATGAGAAGGAGAAAAAAAAAGGCTGTGTGAGGTGGGGCGGGAGGGGAGGTGGGGCAAGTGTGGGAGAGGCAGCAGGGTGTGTGCGCGCATGAACCGCTCTTCCCCTTCTACGTGGGTGCCACTAGCTTCAGTCTCTCCAGCAGAGAATAGCAAAAGTTGAGGCAAAATCTGATTCAGCAGCATCAACTTCCAAGCATCCAGAGCAGACTCAGCTTTCCCTTTTTTCTTCTTTTTCTTCTTCTCCACTCATTTACTCTTTTTGTTTCTACACACACACCAGTCATCACTCGTGGGTCCGTGGAAGGAAGACAGGACTAAAGGAGAACTGTTACACACCTTTACTCCCAGCTGCCTACTCAGCCATCACCAGACGCTTTGCCCAGGATGTGGACTTTTCTGTTGGGGCTCGTCTTTGGATTACTGGCCTCCTCCAGGTCGGATCAAATTCAAGGTGAGGAGATTGTGATTTTGATTGGCAGATAGCTCTTTGTGTTGGCTTTTTTTTTCTTCTCTTGTGCATAAAATTGTTCCGTTGTGACTGGCAACTCTTTGTTATCACAGTCTCGGGACCAGAGAGTGATTTAGTCTTTTTTCCTCCTGGTGAGCACATGAGTGAGCACCGGTGAAAGAAGGCAGGCTGTGGTCTGCTGAGCCTGCTGCTTGTAGAATGGATGAGTGGATGCCGGCAAGAGAGCATGTGCTACACCAGCGCAGACAGGCTTACTGTGTCTGGCAGTCTGAGACGCCTGATAGACACAAAGAGGACAGGCGCTCTCGCTCTCTCTGTCTCACACACAAGCTGGCAGATCAATGTTTATCAGTTTTTTGAATAATGAGGGCAGTTTTCAGTGGATTTTCTTAAGCTAAAAGAGAATATTTTTCACATCTTTTTTTTTGTTTTCTAAAAGTGTGCAAATTCCTCTTTCTCCCCCTTTTAATGTCTTCCTTTTACCCTTTGTCTCATTCTCACATGTGAATTCTGTCTGAAGGTTTTGATTGGATTTGTTGCTGGAAGCGATGGGTCTCCAGAGGTGTAGTTGGTTCTGAATCAAGAAAGTCTAGGGATTGTCTGGCTTATTCCTTGGAGATCTGGTGGTGGGTTTGATCACAAAGACTCCCCTCTGGCACTGCGCCAAAGAACAATCAGCATCAAGCTATAAATTTGACCACGATTTAAAGGCAAAATATCTCAGGTGCAGTGCATGGAGGAAGGAGAGGGGATGCTGGACCCCCACCCGCTCTTTCACCTCTAACTGTTCTAAATCTGTGTTTGCCCCTCAAGCCTTCTTTTCTTTTCTTTGTGAGGTGTGAGCTTTGTGCGTGTGCATGTGTGTTAAGGCTGTGCACGAGTGTTTACAACAGTTGGTGTCTGGCAGCTAAAGTGCTCCATGGTGGTTACAGTACTGCTCATCCAGGTCCAGATGTAGTCCTTGAACTAAACCTTTTGCCTGAAGCACTTCATTAACTTGTGGCCAAGCCAGACTCCCAAAACTAAATCAGATTAATTTCATATTGTTTGCAAGACAACACTTGATTCTGTCAGGAAATTCATGTAAATGTAGAAAAACAAATGGAACTGTAAATACAACTAGAATTCAATAGTAATAAATGTACTGATGTACTAAATTACTAATAAATGGTAGAAAATTAATTTGTTTTAGTTTTAATTTGGACGTTGCAGCAGGCCTACTAAAATCACAACAGTAGATCTATTTGGTGGTGAACAAATTTGAATATTTGATTAATAAATTTTTGTTCAAGGTCAGCAAAACTTTCAAATTAGGCCATTTGTAAAAGTCTCGTGTTCATGACTGAGCAGGACACTGAACAAAAGTATAAGGAGCTAACAAGCCTATCATTGAATGACTTTTAAAATCTGTTATTATGTTGCATAACAGGAAATGGAAAAAAACAGATCAAGTAATTTTTACTTTAATTAGCCTACTTCTTGGTCTTGGTCCATCTTGGTCTCTTAAACTTACACATTCTGGCCAACCTACCCATTGCATTTTTTACAAACATGGCCGTTGCTGCGTCCTTGGTTTAGCGACCCCTCCTGCATGCTCCCGTGTCGTGTTTCAAGGTGAGGGGTGGTAAAGGGCCCCACAGACTGGCTCCTTACAAAGAAGGCTTGTGCCTGCATGGGCTCTGAGTACTCCCCAACACGTGTTTGCCTCCGCCACCAATGTGCCCTCTGCATCCAACCACACACCCTGCAGCTGGATCTCAACCAGTGTCATGCATAAATTCTCTCATTTTCTTTTTTTTACAGTATTAATTGAACTGGCCTTAAATCATTAATTCGTCTTTCTCTAAATTTTCCCTATCAATTTAATCTTTAAAAAAAATCTTCTGATTCTGTCAGCATCCCCAACTGTAAACTTAAGTATCTACCACACATTTGTGCTGCTAGTTAAGCAGCTCAGAAAGACTTATATTAATCAGGCACTGTTTTACTTCTTGTATGTTATCATTATTGCTGGCATTTTGCCAGTTGCCTTAATTTACATAATCATAATAAGACATTACAATGACATTCTTGTTAGCATAAATTAAATTGGATGCTTCTTGGCGAGCATTGAAAAATACATTCTTTTTACAATGCCACTGAAGAAATTACTTTTACAACCACCAGTGGTTGTATATCCTAATTGTAATTATAGGTCACATTTTCCTGTATACAAACATGGTGTTGTTTTTGAGAAGATTCGCTCTCAAATCAGGCAGCAGGACACACCCATGAAGAACTGATGCCAGATAACGAAAGTGGAAACATATCTGATAAATAAATTCATTTTATAGCGACTGAAATGGTCATTCAATAATATCTTGCACTATGAAAAAAACAAAGATGAATTGCATCCACCTTTGCCTTATTTTCAAAATGTACATAGCCAATTCTTAACTATATTAATATTATAACTGTTTATCATCACTTGTTTAATTTATGAAGGTAGGGAACTCATACTTGCATTGCATACAAAAAGCAAGCAAGCAGCAGTCTAATATCACTACTGCTCCAACAAAAAAGAAGAAAAAGTCCAGTTTATGCAAATCCAGCTGGGTTTGGTTGAGAAACAGTTCAGCTATTCAATAGAAATACTAAAACTTCATAGTTACATGTATTAAAATGCATATTTTCATCCCAGAAAGGTTTTGTCAGATTATTTGTGGTAATGTTTGTTTCTTTTCATTTAAAGTAATAAAAAGCTTGATGACTGTCAAGTCAGGGAATGCTTTTTAAGAAAATATATAAGATAGTTTTCCTGATTTTTTGCTCTCTATAGGACTGCACATAACGGCCACTCTTTGTCATTTACATAGTTGATGTATTTTGAAGAAGTGGACACAATTCTCACAACCACAGCAGTGTTTTGAAGAAGTAAACAAAATACTTGCAAAATCTTCCATGGAAACATCTTACAAGCAGTTGTTTGCTGAAGGGCAATGTTTGTGTGACATGATGGAATTGACATCCGTTAAATAGTAAAAAAAGTGTATGCCCTGGCAGTGATGATGTTTCTAACCAAAACTTTATATCTAAATGGTAAATGGACTGTACTTTTAGTCATGCTGATCACTCAAAGCAGCACTACAGATTCACACACACACATTCACACAGCACTTGTGTTGGAACATTCACACACTCATACTGCAAAAGACACATCTGGAGGCAAAGGAGGAGTCACTTACGAAAGATCCCTTATCATATATAAATGACATGGAAGTCCATGGATTGATCAATGTTGATATTCCCCTCTTCCCCTTTACAAAATATTGGGGTCATGGCAATATATACGCAAGATAACATGATGTTACGCATAATGATGTGGAGCATGGACATAAACATGTAGTACCATGATGACATATCAAAACACAACTGCTTTTCTGTAGGAATGTATCTTCATTGTATCATTTTGGAGATATAATTGTCAAAGTTGCAATGATTTATTATACTTACTGTTATGATATTGGGTTGGCATGCAAGCGGATGCAGTTGATGGCTGTTTAAAGTTGGATAGTCACAACCACTTTGACAACAAACTGAGGTCAGCCTGAACCAGATAGTTCCTGTTAGCTCCATTTTCATATGCTCATATTTGTTATTGTAGATCAGCGTACCCTTTATATAATGACTGGGAATAACGAGTCATCTTTGGCAAACTTTGTATGATATTCTGGTTATGCGGTTAAAAACCATCAGCCTCAGGAACTTTGCAGAAAAATGCATTTGCCAGTTTCCTGCCTGTTGCATTACACTGGTATTTACAAATCATGTCTGAAAGCAGTGCTGGAGGTGAATCTTATCATCGGTTTGCTTGAACTGAAAACTTTTTAATTTTAGGAGAGCTTTGAGGATGCAAAAAGAGAGAGGAAGAATGTCCGCCTATTCTATCTGTAAACAGAAAAAAGCTTGTCTGCCAACAAAAGTGGGAGGAGCTGTAGAAGGTAGAGGTTAGACAAGAAATCCCACTAAACAGATGTCCTTGCTGTGACCTTCATGGTAGGCTTTGTGTTTTTGTGCTTATGCGTGGGCAAGCACATTTTCACATTTAATTTCAGATCTCACATTTCGCCTGTCCTACTGGCCCGGTAGACGATTGATGTGAATAGTGGAGGGAAAGAAGTGTCTGCTGACAAAGCAGCTTCTCTCAAGTGTGATAATGCAGGACACTGTGGCATCGTGAGAGTTACAGCAACAAGGTCTTCCTCCAAAACCAGCTGGTGAACTGTAGCTAACAGTATGTCACAGCAGCAGTGGGACCTACACAGTAGATTCTCCTATCAGGCATGACATTCCTAACCTCATGATATTTTCAAAAGCCTTAAGTGAGAACACATCGAGAGGAGCCAGATGAGGTGGTTTGGGCATCTGGTCAGGATGCCCCCTGGACGCCTCCCTCGGGAGGTGTTCTGGGCACGTCCCACCGGGAGGAGACCGCGGGGTAGGCCCAGGACCCGCTGGAGGGATTATATTTCCGGCTGGCCTTGGAACGCCTCGGGATCCCCCCGGATGAGTTGGCGGATGTGGCCGGGGAGAGGGAAGTCTGGGCTTCCCTGCTTAAGCTGCTGCCCCCGGGACCCGACCCCAGATAAGCGGAAGAGGACGACGACGGATGTGAAGCTTACAGCAACTTATGATTCAATTTGATTCTGATTCTCTGTGTCAAAATTCGATTCTGTATCGACTCTTGATCCAAACCGATCTCGGTTAGTCAATCCAGAGTGCAGAATTATGTGTTTCACCGAGACATGGCTACATGAACACATCCCAGACTGTAATGAGTCTGTCCATGGTTTCAAGACGGTCCGTGCAGACCACAATAAACAACTCGCAAGGAGGGAGGTGGAATTGCAGTGCTGGTTAACCAGCGGTGGTGTCATCCTGGACATGTCACTAAAGAGAAGATCTGCACAAGAGACATGGAACTGCTAGGTTGTTGCATCGGACCTGAACAAGCCTCTCACTGAAGATTATTCCTTCCAGTAGCCTGAGGAACGTGAGCAGTACATACTGAATTTCCCCTCTGGGATCAATAAAGTATTTTTTTCATTTCATTTCATCTAATTTCATCCTCTTTTAGAGCAAAATGTGCAAATCAACTCCATTCTCCTAAGTCAGAAAGCTCAGAGGAATTTGTTAGGTGAAAGAAACTGATTATTTCTATCAAAAAATGGTATAAATTTTGTTAACCTTGCAAAGTTTGTGTCACTTAGGAGTAGTTTTCAAAGTTGTCAAGAAAACCATTTTTAAAACCAAGTCTTTTTAAAAAATCGATTCTCTGAAATTTTGAAAAAATTCAGAAATTGAATAAGAATCTTTATTCTGATGAAAAATATTTTTTTTTTTTAGGAATTTCGATGTGTTAGTATCAATTAATTTGAGTAGAATAGGGCAACGACCACATGTTATGGCCAAAAGGTGGAGTGAAAGTTGGGGTTGCTTAAGGCATTTGTTCAACTTGAATTGAGAGGAGGGGTTAGCCTGGGCAGTGAGCTGTTGTCCATATCCGAACTTTAACGTTTGAGGCAAATTGTCTTTCTAAACAGAAACCGAGTTGCTCAGGAGGCTTACAATAAAAACATCTGTTATATCCATGGAGGCAGTGGTGAACTGGATGGTGGCAGGTATCATAAATGATGACACAGTACAGTTTAATGTGAGTATAAACCATCTAGAAATGATTGACATCAGTGGGAACCCTTTTAAGTATTAATTCCACTTTTAACCTCCTATAAAGGCCAGGTGAAGATGCATCCGGGGATTTCTAAAGAAACAAATTCCTGATTACATAGCGTGGAAGCAGAGCATGGACTCGCCCCTCCCTCCATCATTCACCCCTACGTTTTCCTGCTTCTGCTGCGGCTGGATCAAAGGCCGGCGTGTCATGGAAACACAGGTCTGATTTCACGGTTTCAGGCTTTTACAGATGCACAGCGGGGGAAACTCTGCTTTGTGAGCCAACTCAAACATAAATCTGGATCTTTCTTATATTAACTAGCACTGGTTGTTCTCATGGGCCTAATTCTGTTGTGAGTTGTGACTTGAAAGGTTAATAATTTGGAATACGATCCTGCTGTAATACCACTTTACGATATGGAAGCGGTCAGCCGCTTATGCAGTGGGCAGCTTTATCACTGCCGTGGGTTTTGATGCTGGTATGGATCCTTTTTTGTAAAAGCCTAATTGTTTCTAAAACGGCTCTAAATCATTTTAGATTTAGTAACCGGGTCAGGACCTGGAAGCTGATTCTACACCACGTTCAGGTCTGAAGGTTGCAAAAAAAGGTACATTTAACTTGTGAAACACCTTCATGTGTATTCAGACTTCCTGTTATCTAAAATTAGTAGGTTGAGAACAAAACATAAAGAGGCAAGAAAGGACATCTGCTCTGAAAAATGTAATAACTGGTGTGTTTTAGACATATTTTCCAAAGAAATGGAGAGCACACACACACCCACACAAAGACAGCCCAGCTAATCTGACACTGTGTTTACATTCACTTGTTTCTAATAAGGTTTTCATTATGAAAACAAACCAGAGAAACTTTTTTTACACACACACACACAGTTCCCAAAACACAGCAGCCATAATCTGATCTCTTCTTATTCATCAATGCAATAAATGCAGCGCCACTTAAATAAACGCTGTTGGTGGAAGATTACAACACACACACCGTTCACTGCCTAGACCAGTTTAAACTATCAGCGTACCATTAAGCCAGAAAAATAATCTGTCATTTTCCCACAGATGCAAAAAAAAAAAAAAAAAGAGTTAATGAAGGTGACAGAGAGAGAAGGGGAAAAGCAGAGAGTAAGAACGGATGGGAATGTGATGGAGATTATGAGTTATAGTGGACCGAGGAAACAAGCTAAACTAGGGATGGGAGTCATTAATCGACGATCGATTAATCGATCCTTAAGATTTTAATCGATTAATAATCTTTTAATCAATTGATCGAATGCATCTTTAGACTAGTGTGTAAGTTGCATGTAAACTCATATTTTCCAGTGTAACCATTGAATGAATCCAATCGAAATGCTTCAAGAGTCATTCATCATGTAATAAAAATCTAAAATAAGGAAACACACTAAGGTATTTTCCACTTTCACTTAATTTAAATAGCCTATAGGTTATAAATATTGAATTTTAATGTAGAAATATTAATGATTAATCAATAATCGATCGTTAGGTTTCCTAATAATCGATTAAGCCAATTTAATCGAATGCCCATCCCTAAGCTAACCTTCTACATACGCTTGTGGATTACCTCTGCAGACAGACATGCAGGGTACAGTTAACTGAAATAAGGCTCAATTGTTGACAAGGAAAGGGTTAGGAGGTGGTTGGTTGCTGGAGTTTGACGTTATACATCTCTAGACAAGAGACGGGGACCAACTTTCCACAAAGGAAGAGTAAAATTTAATGTTACTGGAGGCTAAATGAGCTGTAGCAATGAGGATCATGCTTAATCCAGCATCATCTGACTGAACAGTTTAACATTTTGCCTCGGCTCGACACAGTCTGACACAGCTAGTGTCATGATGTGCTGCCTTCCCGTGCTGAGTCATGGTTCATCTTAGCAATTTATTACCACAAAAGACGCATTGGTTCTTGACATTTTAACTTTCCAGAGTTGGTGAGTCGTTTGCCGCTGTATGAATGTTTATAAGTTAGAGGTAAATAATGTGTTTAATAATCCTGGAATACTGATTAGCAGAGGCCAGCTGGTGTCAACATGAATGCATTCCCAACAAACCCACAATGAACTTTGCTTTGGAGTCTGTTTTCCATATTTGGTCCACTTGAAGCAAACAGAAACCTGTCTTTGTAGGCTGATCAAGTCTGTTTCTTTGGTCCAAATTGGAGTTTGTTTGTGTGGTCACAATTCCCGAAACAAATCAGACTGAGCAGAACTCTAACATACACAGGACATGGATCAATGAAATGTTTGGCTATCAAATCAAAAGAATTAGTCCCTGAAGGTGATCTGCTGTGTAAAACTATTAAACTATTAAACTGTAAGAGATATAAACGACTCCTCCAAACGACCAATGAGAGAAGGCGTGTTGACAGCATTACCAGAGCTGACAGCTATGCAAGAATCACTTTTTCACTTCATTCAAACTTTATATAGAATAGGATGCACCCAATACACTCTTTTTTTCTTTTCTTCTGCCAGCATATCAGCACAGGATCATCATGTTGCTTACATGCTTGATTTTGCTACCTTGCAAGTCTTTTTTTAAATAATTTATTTACAGTTTCACATTACACTAGGTGTGCATACACAAGACGTTGATATTTAATCGTCATATTGTTCACAATTTTGTTTTGTTTATTTGCATCGGCCCTGGTTTGTGATGGCCTTTAGTTTTCAAACACCAAGACAAGCCAATAACTATGGGGAACAGAATCATACTGGATCTGATGAGAGCTTTGAATGTATCTGATTAAGATGAGTCTTTTTATTAGTTTTTACTTTGATGCATCTTTCACTGTGTTCATATTCCATAATGTCTTGTTATTTAAGTAATATTGCAACAAACCCTCTGAGATCAGGTTTAAGACCAAGTTGATCATTTCAAATTTTTTTAGAACAAAATTAACTTGTAGTTTAGCTTTTGTTTGTTTTTTGAAAAATTCCATTTAAAACAATTAAGAATACATTTCCGATTAATTTAATCAAGTTGCTTTTATAATCTGTCTTTTTTCGACTGAAAATAAAATTGTTTAATGGAAAATCTGATGTGGCTGATAACTTTAGGAATCTTCACAGGGTTTTGATCAAAACAGTTCATTCAGAGCCGTGATTGCATGATGATGAGCAGCAGGATGATTATCGGTGGTAGATGCATTTGCATTATAAAGCTGCAGAGATTACCACACTCAGCAACATGTGCTCTCGTTCACATGTCGGTTTATAAATAACCCACAAAAATACAAAAGCAGAACCAAACAGAAATGCCCTTTGTGTCTGAAGACATGCAAACGGTGATGCCAGCTGCTCAGAGACGGTCCTCTGTGTTGGGCTGGCAGCATGTGATGTTTAACTGCTGCTGGAGAAGGAGTTTTTCTTCTCTCTGCCTTTACAATAAGCCATTTCTCAGTTGTTTTCTGGGTCAGTTTCACTCTGGTCTGACCTACACGTCTGTACAGTATGTGTGCACGTGTGTGTTGTACTGCTGTGGGATGGCCAGACAGGGTGAGGTCACCCCGGGCATCGAGGAGACGGAGAAGAATACCCTCTCTGTGCGCTGAAACACACACACAGATTGGACACACCCTTTTATATTTAGATTTCAGGGGTGACTTCATAGCCTCCTGTGTGTGTGTGTGGTGGCACTGTGCCGATTACTGTTCCCTAAAAGAAAAAAAAAAACACAGGAATCCGCATGCTGGTCACAGGTTGTCATCACTTGGCTATCACCTGACACACACACACACACTCTCACACACAACAGACTCTTTATTAAAGTCTGAAACAATCAGTTTCAGACTGAAGATCATTAACAGCAGTGTGGGTGTGTGCATAGTCGTATTTATGGTGTTGTGGGGACATCGTTTGTGGGAACTGACATTCTTCTAGGGACAAAAAGCAAGTCCTCATAAATAAATCATTAGGTTTTTCTGAGGAGGATTTGGTTAAGGGTTTCAGTAATACCTAAAGCAGGCAGGCAGTGGTTATCATCCAGTGCATGTCTGAGAGAGGCCTCTGAAGTGATGGAAATATTGCTCTGAGCATCTCCCACTCCAAGGCGGTGCCTACACATGTGCATTTAAACCTCATATTACGGACAAAATGAGTAGTTCTCTGGATTAGACAGCTCTGAGAAGGTCTGTGTCTCTGTACAAGCCCCACAAAGCACAAAAAATACACACTGCTGTGTGAAAATGTTCAAAATGCTCATGTTGGCGAAATTTTTTGGGGAAAATCCGCGTCATTTCTGTAACTACGCAGGCACCAATCCCAATCTGCATTAACATGCAGGCATTGGCAAGAAATGAAGAGAAGGAAACAATTCTTCACTTGTTTATGTGAAGATTTCCAGAGACTTGGAGGATTTATGCAGGATTCAGGAGAGTATTTACACTCAGGCATCAGAAGAGACGTATCGTGTGTTTGAATGAAATGAGCTTGAAGGAGGATTTAATTGACAAGCGGCTTGCATGTGATGTCTGCTTCTGGAAAGTACATGAAAAGATGAATGGTTTAATCTCTGTTAATACAATCTCTGAAAGTTACTTCCTCAGTTGTTTAAATTGAACAAACAAGCAGCAAAGCGAGCTTTTAACATCCAGACTCATGAGAGAACTGGGTAAATGTCTTGTAAACGCTAGCACAAGTTGTTTTTATTGTTTCATAAATCATTTTGTGAGCATATATGTCACCCTCTGGGTGTCGGAGCTTCGAGGAACTCCTCACTGAATAAACATGTTGGAGTAAATAATCATCTTGTTAGTTGTTTAGTAGATTGTGCAAATGTAGCTGTTAAAGAAACTGCTGATAATTATGGTCATCCTTCATCAGTTTAAATGTAAATAGCCTGACTTAATGCTTTTTAATTAGGAAGCAAAAGACTGAAATTGCAGGTTGTATACAGATTGCATTCCTTAATTCAGATTTATTATTTATTCAATAATCTATCTGGAGTGATTTTGTTTGACTTAGTGTGAAGACAGATCAAAACCACTTCAACATCTCAAACACTTCCTCACAGCCTCTAGTGTTGCTGGAGAGGAATTTTGTTTGCTCCACATTTTGTCTGAATAGATATAAAACTCATTAAGAGGAATATATGATTTAAATAAGGGGCACTGTCACATTTGCTTTGTTTCATAATGAAAAGCTCCACCATTTGTTTTGATTTTACCTTCTGTAGCTTTTAACAGAACATTTTGAAAAGCACAATTTAGCAACTTTTGTCAGCTAATAACAAGAAACTCACACTGAAATTCACACAAAGTCACCAAAACTGGACAGAAGATGGAAAAATGTGAGATCTGATGAGACTCCACATCCAGATGATATCAGTATTTGATCCATCCTGCCTTACATTAGTTGTTCAGCCTTCTAGTGTTATCATGGTGTGGGAGATATTTTCTTTGCACACTTTGTAAACCTTACAACCAACAGGGCACGGTTTAACAACCGCAGCCTAGAGTGTCGCTGCTGACCATGTCCATCCCTTTCCGAGCACAGTGGAGCGTCTTCTGATATTACTTCCAGCAGGACGATGCACCATGTCACAACAATCAAATCAACTCCAACACTGATGCCCTCCACAACCACCAGATCTCAGTCCAATATTCCACCTTTGGGATGTGGAGGAACGGGAGATTCTCATCATGGATGCAGCAACTGTGTGATGCTGTCACGTTAATATGGAGCAGAACCTCTGAAAGGTTTCCATCACCTGGTTGGATCTTTCACAAGAATTTTGCAGTTCCACAGGAAAATAAGGGTCCATCCTAGTATTAGTCAGGTGGACCTAATAAAGTGGCTGGTGATATCCAAAACTGGCAGCAGAATGTTAATAAAAGCAGGCAGACACATCGCTAACTGGCGCCCCTCTCTTGACAGTCAGTGTTGTGTGTCAGGGTCCTTAATGGAGCCGTCAACCTGACAGGCCGGCACATGCTCCGAGACCCTGCAAAAAGCCCCACAATGTTGACAGCCCCCCTGGGAGTAAGACCCAGCGAGCAGGAGGAGGAGGAGAGACTCCCTGAACAGCACTGTGCTCCCGCTATTGTCTACGTTTCCACTGTTTTGCTGCCAAACATAATGCCTCCACAGAGGAAGACGTTTGGAAACAGTGGTTTGCTAAAGAGAACTATAACTGGAGGTGGGAGGCTGCACTGCCAGTTTTTTTTCTGTAGTTCTGAAGGTTTATCCCACATTTCCTGTTTTGACAGTATTTGAATTCACCTTCATTTCCACTGGTGGCTCAGAGCTACTTATAGCCACAAGTGGGAGTCGCTCTGTGTTTGACCTATACCCAGTATGAGGTGGAGGCCTGTGAATGAAATATAAATTCAACCTCTGTAGGATGAATGAAGCTCTGTCAACTCCAAAACCAGTGGCTCAGTTTTCTACAGCTCATCCTATCAGAGTCTGCAGGTAACAAGTTGACCTCTGAAGATCATAACTGATTCCCTGCTGCATGAATAACAACTAAATTGACCAGGATGACTATTTAGTTTGGAGCAGTGGCTTTGACTGTACACCCTGTCTGATTGTTAAATGAAGGTTATATCAACATGGAGACGAGTTCAAGTTTATCCATGTTTTGTTTTGTTTTTTGTTGTTGATCGTTTGGACATTTCTTTCACATGAAACAGGAGTTCTGGTTAGTACATCCCATCCAGTAAGTTTTAACCCATGTACTGTGGTTTAATGAGGGCAGAGAGCAAGACCTATTCACATATTCACACTTTTTTCTCCTGGTGATTTTTGCTATTGCAGTCATTTATGTTGCTGTTTACATACCGTCCTAACGCTGACTCTAACTTGGCTCGTTGCTGGTTCTGGATTTTCTCTGGATTATTCCAGTCCAGAACTTTCATAAGACATCTTGATCTTTGGCTCTCCTGACTGGACATTAGTGTTAATTTAAGCTCTCTAATTGGTCAAAAGTTTGACACAAGTGGAATCATCAAAATTTCCAGGTCAAAATAGAGATCACTTAAGCCGCTTTCAGACTTACATTGTGGAATATTTGTAGTAAAATCTATTTTCTCTTTAACCAATGTTGTATTATCAAAGGCAAAGTCCGCAACATTACTTTTCAGAGCAAGTCTGAAGGGGCTATAGCAACATAGCTATAATAATAGTTAATAGCTAGTTAATAGGTAATAGCTACCTCTTTTATGATAAAAATGTTAGAAATATTGGTGTTATTGTAGATCACTCATTGTGGAATTACCAGAGAGTCTCAGAGTGAACACTACATTTTGCGGCAGGATGGTACCACCTCCTGGGTGGGATAGATTGTCTTGAGTGTGAGCAATCTATCAAACTTTACCCAACAGTAACACACTACTGTTCCTGAGAAATTGCTGTCAATATAGGCCAGGGTTCCTCACTTCAGGTCCTGCAGGTTTTCACGGTCTCCCTGCTGCAGCACCCCTTACTCAGACCCAGACAAGCTCTGCACATGTCTGCTAATTACCTGTTGATTTGAGTCAGGTGGGTTGCAGCTGGGGTACCATGAAAACATGCAGGACACCAGCTCTCAGGGACCAAGAGTGAGGAACACTGATATATAAACGATAGCACACGGGGGCGCCAGGCCTCTTGGTCATTCCATTAAGGGGTTTTTCAGGAAGCTAGTCTGGGAGCCACTGGTTTAGAAGGCAGAAAACATTTCTGTAAGTAAAAAAAGAGGCTAATCCAGTATTTTAAGTTTCTAGACTAAATGTTTTCCCCAAGTTTGTTCCATTTCCACATTAATCCCTCTTCCAACATTTGAGCGTCACTGCTGAAAAAATAAATGGAAACAAGGACAATCCTTATGCGTCAAAGAGGGGAAAGTACTCCCATTCTTTGGGGGGGGAAATGTATTAAAATAACCACATTTACACCCAAATGAAACATTACTTTTATTTATTTTCTTCACTCATTCTGGGAGCCGTGCCGAGCTCTAGATCCCCAGGTTAAATTCCACATGAAGCCCGGCCCTCCCATTTCTAAGGGCCCTTTTCTTGCATCTACAGCTTCATGTTCCCGATGTCTTGCACATATATGACAAACAGGCTTCTTTTCCTTCACTCGCTCCCATACCAACTGCACACAAAAAAACACACACCCTTCCCCAACCTCTGCCCTCCAGTCTGAGCCTTGTGAGGTTCTCCTCCCTTCCTCACACCCACGCTCGCACAAGGCCCTCTTTATCAGGGCGGGAGGAGGGGAGCCGCCGAGATGGAAAAAGAAAAAAGCTCCCACGCTTGCACCAAAAGCGCCAACAGCAACATGTGTGTGTGCCTGTATGTATACTGCTGTCGAGCTTCATTGATCAGCCGTGTTGCAGCTGGGGTGTGTTGTCCTTAAATGGCCTTCCCATTGGAAAGACGGAGGGGAGTAAAGGAGACAATGATGCCCCAGACGGGTAAGCCCCTCCTGGATGAGGTTTCAGAGCTGAGACCCTGGGTCACTGACACAGTTGGATCAAATTCTATACTAGAGTGACAGAGGAGGAAAGGGAAAAAGTA
>JAVQJG010097733.1:0-19204 GCA_036024015.1 Craterocephalus amniculus
CAGCAACCCCGCCCACATTATGAGCATAAAAACACTGATTGCCGGAATATCTCGTCATTGGCGGGGAAGCGTTGGAACGCGATGACGGAATATCTCGTCAATGGCGGGGAAAGAGTTAAGAGTCACGCGGAAATCGCTCTCGTTTCTCCTCGGAGTGGTGGACAGAAAGTAAGAAGGAATTCCTGCCGAAGACCTCATTAAAAGAAATGTGAAAATGACGGACCACAAAAAAAACACTGTGGAGAAAAATTTGAGTACAAACTAATTTGGGATCAAGAGAAGATCTCTGTCATTTAAAAAAAAGAAAAAGAAAGAAAATGCTTTGTCGGCCCCTTCAAAGAATGAAATAAGATTAAGATAAATATAAATCTTTTAAAATGCGCAGTACTTTTAAAACGCACCATATCTGCTGCTGTCAGACAGAACCAAGAGAACTTCTTCGATCGGCTGGTTTTACATGTCTATAGAGACAGAGGAGAGCTGATTTGGCATAACTTGCACACAAATTCCCAGCATCATAGCAGCACCGCTGTCATAGTTCCGGTTTCAAAAACGTGTCTCAGTCCAGTGAAAAGACGCATCAGTCATCGATTATGCAACAACTCCGTGATGGACAGGAAACCTGTCTCACGTAGCGGACTAAAACCACTTCATTGTAACAGTAATTAATAAAACTTTGTGACACAGATCCGACATCTCCATAAAACCCCAACTGGATTGGTATATCCAATGCTTTGCGGAGAAATGCTCATACGCACACTTTAAGCACAGCTCTGTGCGTATGCATGGTTGATAAATGATGCCACAGGAGCTAGATTTTGTGGTGTGAGTATCATGAGGCTTTACCAGCATATGCGTGGGCCTGGTTGAGAAGCTGCGTGCATGTATGCAGGTCTGCAAAGGCTCTGATGCCCAGACAGTTGGTGGGATGAAGCTGCGACTGCAGGAACTCGCAACAAACCTGACGGACATCCATCAGCTGGAGGAGACTGGCTGCTGGTAGAAGAACCTAAAAAAAAAAAAATCAAATTATTATAGTGGCACCAAACTGGAAGAAAACAACATGTACTGCGTCGTCTTAATTTTAATTGTGCCAAAAGGATGTAGAAGGAAACGAAGGGAAAAAAAAGTTAATCGCGCACCAGGACATAACTTCCAATCAATCATGTCACCATCCAGAGAAGTTTTTTTTAATCAGTGAGCCAAGAGGACGTGAAGGTCAGTACAAAATGTTACTTTCACTTTTCGTAATAACCTCTGCGCTGCATCAAACATTTGTCAAAGAAGATAAGCACATTAACACATTTTCGTATTGCCAAATGCCAGTTGGATGATGATGATTTACCACTCACATGAAGCATGAGGCTTGTTACAATCATTACACAAACCATGTACATGAGCCGACTGTTGTTATTTTGCATTACTGTCAGCATATTCTCTTCATCTGTAGAAAACAGCACAGTGAAAAAACCAGGGTGCAACTTTATGAGCATCAATTTAACACAGAAGTCATGGATTTGTTGACCCAAAACACTGGCTGTTAAATGTGCCAATGAAATTTTTAAAGGGGTAATTAAAAAGTCCTAAAATATCCTTAGAAATTGCCAAATTTTAAGAGATAGATAGATAGATAAATACTTTATTAATCCCCCTGATGAGAAATTATTGATACTATCTAAATTATTCTGTTGCTGAGGTCTTTCAAACGCAGCATTTTATTTTCATGCATTAACATGATCAGACAACACAAATCACCAGAATATCCAAACGCAAGGTAGTGCTTCTGCTATCAATAAAGAAAAGTGAAATCACAAAAATATTTTACTCTTTTGAAAATGTCTAATTTCTCATCCAGTCTAGTTTCCCTTCAGGTCTGACTGGCGATGAGTTCCTGGCTTACAAGCACATTTAAGCGACATTTAAGTGTCAACATTTAAGTGTCGTTGAAGTCGTTGGCCCACCCATCCTGTGGGTCTTTAGGATCGTTGCCAGCTGTGAGTGCTTCACCTGTGTATGATGTGTTGAAACCAAACGACCATTTCACAAGCGTATAGCTCAACACAAAGCTCTTCAGCAGACAGCATTGTAAGGAGAAGGGACACTCTTCAAGTGGCAATAATCGCTAACAACCTACAGTTTGGTTGGGTGGGTTAACGGTATTCGTGTAGATGATCAAACAACAGCTAATCAGCCTGGAACTCCTCACTGATCGGGTCAGACCCGAAGAAGACTTTTAGAAGACAAGCAACATTTTCAGAAGACAAAGAGAAGTCCTGTTGCCTTCGATTCAAGCTCTTAGGATCCCCAGCCCTTGTTGCAGTCCCCATAGAGATTGAAATAATCAGATGTGATTTGATAATTTACAATCTACAACTATTACTGTACATGACCTGCATTTAAAGCTATTTTATCTTATTTTATCTTCAATTTTGTGCTTCTCTTGTATACATTGTGCTATCTGAGTATATTTGTATCCATTTCCACTTTTCTCATATAAACATCATTTTTTTATAAGCTGCTGCAACAAGAATTGTCCTATATTTTACTTGAAAAAAAGCCATCTATGAAGTAGGACGACTTCAGATTGTGGATGGAAAATGTCAGTCCACCAGGGGTGCAGTGCTGCAGGTTTAAAAAGTTTACCTGTTTCAATTTAATTAATAGGTCATTGTGTAAAACTTGAAAACAAGCTCTTGGATCTATTTTATGTGAATTAGGGCTGAAAGATATATCGTTATCGTATCTATATCGAGATATGAAAATTTAAGATATTAATATCGAAAAAGCAACAATATAAATGATACAGATTTCCCTCACGCTCGTCCTGCATGTACAGCTCTGGAAGTTTGTACTTTTCTGAAACATGATTTTCACCGAACCTATAGTCATATCGTATCGTATTCATATCGAGATTTAAAGTTTTGAATCAGGAGTTCTGGAGCATCTAAAATCTGCAGGACAGTGGACATTGTCCATCTCTGCTCTAGACTCAAAATAACCTTATTCCAGGATGCCCCCCCCCCATCTTGAAATACCAATACACATGAGGTTAAATGGGTCAGTGAGACAGCCTGTCAGCTCTACATCTGTAACTGTTCACTCACTTCTCCTCTGCATGACTGTTAAAGTCTCAGATTTCCTGTGCACAGCTGCTCTGATGCCTTGTGTCTTTTAAAAGGTAGCATCCAACCCTCAGAAACTAGCATGCAGCAGCTGTGGCACATACATGCACACACGAGCACTGCAAATAGGACTCATGCTCTCAAAATGCCATTTTAACCTAGTTTCTCCAGCATATTATCCACAAGGCAAAACTTGTACACAGTCCACACATGAAAAAAAAAAGAAAAAGCCAATCAGACGGGCACACAGCTAACAGTGGGAGGATTTCCTGCCTCTCTCCATGCACACTTCCTGTACTAATAATCAGAGGAAGCATCCTGGCTGCAGCTGGATCAAGCTGAGCTTTGAGCAGAGCTCAGGAGTTAATACCACAGAGATAAACAAGGCCTCAATCCTCTGCAAGCACGGCCACACACCTCTCAGCCTTTACCTGCTTACTTCCCTTGTAGAAAAAACATCACCTTCTCAGGCAAATCCACTGTGAACTTAATAGAAACACCAAGACTTAAAGTAGCCAGATTTTCAAGAGCAATTTCACAGTTAAAAAATGTACAGCGCCTGACCATGACGGATGTTCAGGTACAATAAATGCTAGAATCATGCAATTCTTTAACTTTGCACTACTTGGCCTCAAACACAGATTTATTTTAAAATACAGAGTGGTCATTTTGGAGCTAAATGAATTTACACGCCTCTCTATAAGCAGCAGTGAAAATACTGAAAATGACAAAAACAAACAAGATATTTATCATTTTACTACATTTTCCACCCACTATTCATTTGTCCTCATGTTGACATTAAAAAAAATTAGGAACAAATTTGCTTACAAATAATAATTAAGCAAAAGCGGATTTCTCCACTACAAAGTGAGGTCCGTTTGCTTTTCTTTTAGGTATCTGGGGACATCTGAACTCCATCTTGTTATTTTATTACACAGACATGTTTTTGCATAAACTGCGGACAAAAACAAAAGGCCTGCACAAAAGAGAGCGACCAAGGAAACTGCTGCATGTTTCCTTCTCAACGAGCAGGAAGTTGTGACTAATGTGGTGGTATTTTCACTGGAGTAGCTCCTCTGACTTAATTATCCCAAACTGTAAATCAAAAAGAATGCGTGAAAGTCATCTTTCATGATCCCAGCAGCATCGGGCTTCTGTAATAATGATGAAGATGATATGAATTGGAGTTAAAATTGTCAATCTTTTCCTGCTACTTATATATCACACCAGCAGTAACTCTATTCTTATTATTGGACTTTGGATGTTTTTTACTTTAAAAAGAGAAAGATTAAGTTGATCCGATTTTCCTCCTTAACATCAGCACAAGCACTGTCTCTCACCTGGACGTTGTCTTCTGTAACGTCTATCTCTGCTGTGTAAATGTAGTCGACCAGCTTTCTCAGCGTCTGACCGTCCACTTCTCTGATCTCCACCTGATGGGCTTTGCTCTCACTCATGTCACCTGCCCACAGAGCAGACATGTTCAGCCAAGCAGGATAGACACACAATCCTCTGAGTCATTCAAGACAACATGCTGTTTGTACCTGTGAACATGGCACAGAAGTAGGGGCTACAGGATGCTAGGACCACCCTGTGAGCTGGCACTTCAACACTCCCCGCCACCAGCTGGACGTCACACAGCATCTTTTTACTGACGGAGGGAGAGTAAGGGACAGAAAAACATGCAGCGTTAACATACGTGCTAACTTCAGCAGACTGGACTCCATGTAAACAAAGGCATAAATGAGGTCGTACTCATGGGAATGAAAACTAAACATAACTGTTTCTTTAGGATAAAAATGGAAAAGTGCATGAAATGTACATACAAATTGAATTTAATGAGTTGCAAATAATTTACACCTTATATGCAAGTGAAACAATAAGAAGCAAAATGATAGTGAACCACATTCTGCACATATTACAACAGCAAGCTGGTGGAGAGATCATGCCTGCCTCAATCCAGACGAGTCACCCACTAAAAACATAAAGTATAATAACTGAGGCCCTAAACTAATATCAGAGATAGAGCAAGGATGGGAAAATATCTTAATTTCAAAACTAAGTAAATAGTGACCTATGTTTAAAAAACCTAATACACGGATGAATGAATGAATAAAATGCATTCAGGCGTTAAAAAATACTCATTTGTCTAAGTGCCATTTCTAATTAAATGCTGGGTTTAAATAGTTAGCATGCTCTTGCTTTTTGTTTTAACCGATATCATTCAAGCATTTCCAACAATTTTTCCCTTCCAGACGCAACAATCTGAACCACTGCATTTCATTAAATGTGTTTCAAAACTAAATCCCTTTCACCAACATGTCAGGATTAAAACTGATATTTTCCCTCCCCTAAATGAGCTTTCCTTTGTGTGATACCTTACACCACCCACCCCTTGTGCATTTAGACAGCTGAAAGGTGCGATAAAAATGAAAAAGTTAAAAACATTCAACACACGTCACATAGAGGTGAGCGGACTGCATAGAGCTTTTCTCTTTGACGTGAACGTAAAGAATCAAATTGGTGAACCGAGGGAAACTTGTGTGTGGATCCATGGAGCGGACACGCATGCACCAGTTTTGCTCATGCACAAAAGCCTCCGACAGCGATCACCTTCTTAGCTCGTTCATCAGCTGGAACGCTTTCCTCATGTGCGTCTGGTTGAAGGTGTGTAGCCCCCCGTTCACGGTATCTTCCTCTGAATCTGTGGCGCAGTTTGGGCGAGGCGAGGCCGGTGTGGCCACCAAGCTGGTAAGACATGAGAGGCAGTGTCTGCATCAATGGAGATAGATGGAGACCCATCAGTTAGACATGCAACCGTCATAATTACATCTTTCTTTTTTTTCTTTGAAAAAGAAACTATGGGACAGTGACAACAAAGGCTTCTTACAAAACTGGGATGCAACACTTGCACTCTGATTATTCATTTTTGCAAACGTCAAGTCTATTTGCACAATGATGTCCTCAGCTATGTTACTACCCACCTGTAAGACCTGTGGGGCTGTAGCTTGTCACAGTTTACTGTAAGCCAGTGTAAGGTACTTTTGAACACTAGCATGACACCACTGACCCATCCCCTGTTAATAATCCACAGTTCCTCAGTGTAACCTGCTTTGTAACTCAGATACAGTCATATAAATGGTCCACGAGATGACATTTATGCATCAAGGCTTGGTCATGCTTTAACATTCGAAGGATTAAAAGCAAGTGTCAGGTTTTTTTGCTAAAGTTAAGTGTGCCGGAGTGGGCGGAGCAAGAAACGCTTGAAATCACCTTCAGTGTTTGACTTCTGCCATGAACAAAAGAGCCATTACCTTCCTTTGTCAGTTTAACTCACAGCATAAAGCAAAACAAGTTTAAGATGATATCATAAATGCTCTAATATACCAAACATAATAATCAGCATATCAATCTAATAATGGGCTAATAGAGTGGTCCAGAGATGTCAAATCACAATTACACTCTTAACAAAAACATCTGTATTTCCAATTGAATTTAAAAGTGATCTGTTGCGTTCTGTTGCAGTTGGAGCTAAACTTCAGTATTTAACTTCCTGTCACTTTATATGAACAACACAGCGCACATTCATTAAGATGCATATCTGTTTCTGGTTTGTCCTCAGTACAGAATATTCAGAATGCATGTGCAATGGGATTAGAATTAGTCCATACTGCCCACCTCCACATTTATATAAACTAATCCATTAAAGTGCAAGATGTGATTTTCCTGGTCCTCCAACTCCACCAACCAACCACTCAGCTATGCCCAGTTCACTAGCTGCCTGTCGAATTCAGTGCAACTGGATGAAAGCATCCACTGACTTTAATAATTCAAATGCTTAAGTCAAGGGAATGATGTGGGACATTAGCACAGGTAGCAAAGTTGCTGTTCTGCTCAAATCTAGCTTAGTATAAAAGGTCAAAGGAATGGCTAAGCAAAAGTTCGTCCAATGAGATGCAGAAAACATACATGCTGATGACAGTCTCACATTTTCTACACCATGTATGACTCTTAACTGGTGAATTAGAGTAAATAATATTAATAATAATAAAGTATATTAGAAAATATTATGCTTATTGTTTGTGAGGGATTTGCAGGCTCTGCATGCACTAAATAAAGAGATGGCTCTCTTGCAAAAAGAACAGTCAGTTGTATGGAAATGGTGTTAACAGAAAGGAGGTCATTAATCAAAGCCCTGTGATTAAACAGTAACTACATTTACAACCTATAGCGTCTTCCGTTTCTGTCGGTTTGGTAGACAAAGTTAGATAAGAACAAAGGAAAGCAAAACCTTTTCCAGTTATATTGCAAATCCATTTCAAACTAGACTGATCAGATAGTAATGATGAGAATAACTTTGTGTGAGTGTGGAAGATCATTTACTACGTGTTCTTTATTAATCACTTGGGAGAAAAAGTGACTATCCTCCCTTTCCTTATGGACAACATTTGTTGTTTTTTTCTAACAAATGTGGTAGTCTGACTTTGGAGACCTGCCAGGTTAATCCAGGTCTAAATTTACATAGTAAACATAGTGTAACCTAGCTGAGAGCAGAACTCATAAACCATGATTGATGGGTTTAATGTTTCACAGCCTGGTTCTGTCTGACATTAGATGCACTGTACTGTTTGTTAACACGCCTCTCATGATAACTCATCTTCTCCCAAAGAAAACTCAAAAGCATTGATGCTGGTCTTATATTCACAGATGCTCATTCATAACACTATGGCACAACGGTGCATATCCCTGACTCTCTCTGCTCACTAACCTTGTACATTAGTGTCTTGAATAACAGATTTAAACCTTAGATTTGAATATTTTACTGTAAAAGTTGCGTTGGTTCAAGTTGGCAGGCTGGCTAGCTCCTCATGCTAATCATTCAACTTCATAAGCCATAGCTACCGTTTAATGCCATAAATCGATGCTCCAGGCAGACAACTAACCGCTTTAATGTTACATAAAAACACCTCCTGGTATATATAATTGTGTTTGCGTAAACAGACGACATCTTTTTTTTTAAAAATGTGAACATAATAACTTATATTAGCAATTTATCTGCATCACCTTAGGTTCCACCAATGCTAGCTAACTGACCGAAGCTAACTAGTCAACACTGCTAGCTTGAGTTCGTGGGCTAGCAACGAGCTGCTGGGACTGTCTCTGTTGGATTTGTGGCCAGTGGTCATGTGGGCTAAAATGTTATGCCGCAGATGTAGAAGCAGCGTGAATCACAGCTTTGCTAAATAATCCCCACTGCTGAGCCAACTTACCCCAACGACACACCGTCCATCCTTACGGAGTCATCAGACACCACAGCAGGCATGCGAGCGCGTGTTTCCACGCAAAGATTGTTTATTAGCGAGATGGATCCCTCCTACAAAAAGGCACCAACTTCTCTGTATCGCAGCTAGCCAGAATGAACTTGAAAATAAAAGAGAATGTGCTTATATAGGATGTTCAGTGTAGTTGGGGAAAAAGTGGAATAAAATAAGATAAAGTAAATCCTACATAACTAATTGAAATAGAAGTATTGTTTCTTCCTTCTGCAGCAAATTTGAAGGCAAAAAGTAATAAGTGTGGACAAATAAAATAATTGGACTTCAATAATTTTTAACTTGATAAAGGAATGCTAACCTATTTTTATTCGGGAGCATGAGGTTCAACACAGAACGAATATCTAGTGTCTTTCTAAGACGTCTTCTGTCACGTCTTCTCCCCCGAAAAAGTGCCTTCTTTTAATAATTAAAAAGGATCTTAGCATATACTCCACACTCCATGGCAGCTACAAAGAGTCATAAATCAGCAACACACCACAACCTAGCCGAAAAATATAGTTGTTTAATTTGATTCATTGCTGTTTGTGCCACAAAAGCACAAACAGTTTCAAATTCTGCAACACAATTTAAAATCTGACATCTAGGTCTTATACAGTTTGCATTTGGCCAGATGACGCAACTTCTTAGAAAAGCACTGCGTAAGCTTGAGATGGCAACCTCTCATGGGAGATGAACATCTTACTGGTTGAAGGTCCAACTACAGCTTTGTGGTTGTACATGTGTCTGCCACAGAAACCCCATGCCTACTTCACAGGGAAAAATAAAGTGGTTTTTCACATGGCCTAAGCATTGCAACAGATGTGCCAGTTCAATTTTGTGCAGACCTCAAAAGGCCAAAGGGCATGAAATTTGGGGTGGCGAGTTAATACCCAGATTAACTAAATCTAAGTGTTAGCTTACATTTTACACATCCATTATTAAACAATGTGTATCTTAAAATTATTGTATTGTTGGAGGAATATAAATGTTCAGCATGAATATTTTTGTATGGGTGAAGATAGTGTTTATATTGACTGCCTTTTTGTACAATATACTTAATTTATAATAAAGCTCTTAACATGCTAACAAAATTTGAAAGAGTGGGGGAGTTATTTCTATCATGCATTATTTTTGTTAGTGAATGAATGTATATTTCATGTAGCGCAATTAACAGGTTTTTCTCAGTTTTCATACATGTTAAAAATTACTTTGAAAAAAAAGACTTGTTAAACTGCATAATTCAGTCCTGGAAGACTAGCTGGTTTCCAACACACCTGGATCAAATAATTGAATCATTGCGTAGAACTTGATAGGCTTTTGAATTCATTCAAATTGGATTCAGGTGTGTTGACAGGAATACAGAGTACATCAGAGGATAATCAAAGTTACTACTTACTGAACCCAGAAATATGATCAGAGTGAGATATCCTGCTTTTACACCTCACCCAGCGGATCTAATTTTCTCCCTGAAATACATTTACTTCCATTGATGAACATGAATTAATATTCCATCTATTCTGGAAATGTGGAAGATGAAAAATAGCTTTATGGGACAGACACCCATCCCAGTTTAGAACGGGAACCGATAGCGGCTCTCTGTATTTTCGGAAAAAAGGCTCGTTTTTCTTCTGTAACAGCAAATTAGAGATGAAACCTTTGATGGTTATGCTGCACATCAACTTGCATTTTACTTTAAGCCGTAAAAATATGAAATGTGGAGACTGAAGTGCTGCTTGCAGTGACGCTCACATTCATCTTGTCTGCACAAAATAAGTCTCCAAGTATAAAATGGCCGATGGAATGAATTTACCAGGAAATGCTCCCTCCTTGTGGCGGCTTCAGGAACTCAATGAGCTTCACAAGATGTATAAAGGGTGAGAAGAAAAAAAAAGCAAAGCCAACCCACACAGCTACCCCACTTGATTTAAATTAAGACCGCGAGATAAAATAGAGGTTCAAAACATTAAAAACTTTAATAAAAGCAGAACAAAAACATATGGGTGAACTGAACACACTGATTTTAATAATAAAAAAAGAAAGTAAATCCTGTCATGGGACGGTAAAGTGGAAAAAGGTCGTTTACAGTGAAAATAGAACGTGACATTTCTTGGAGATACTTCGTCACGAAAATGCTTTAAGATCAAGAAACTCAAGCAATCAAGTCTCGTGCTCCCCAACTGCAACCAACTTCACTTAAAACCCTGAGTTCATGATGCAAAAATAACATCTGCTCTGCAAGACAAACAAACTCAATTTCGAGTTGCGAAGCAGTGACTGACAGACCTTTACAAATGGTTCACAACAAGCCTATTCCCCAAACATAACAAAATACAGTTCAATAATTCACAATTTTTAGTAGTAAAGTCCATAACGGGTGGAACAAGAAGGGGTCCACGTGGGGGCGGCAGATCCAGGTCAGTCTCATTCATTTTGTTTGGGTGATTTTAATAAAACTCAGACCGCTCAGCCCCACCTGGGTTCGTGTGATGGTTGTGTAAATTCAAGTTCGTTTCAAATTTCCCCATATTTCTCCTCATTTTCAGGGGCTACTAATAGCCGCCGCCATACCCACCACCTCTGCCGTAGCTCCCGCCTCCGCTACCTCCTCTGTAAGGAGCCCCGCTCCTATAGGAATAATTACCCCCTTTCATTGCTCCGTAATTTGACTGCTGCTGTCCATACCCGTCCCCAAAGTCTCCGTTGCTGTATCCACCCCCCATTTGGCTGTTATAGTCGTCGTATCCTCCGTAACCGCCGTAGCTTCCACCACCGTTGTAGCCCCCACCGTAGCCGTAGCCACCTCCGTAACTGCCGCCGTAGCCTCCCCCGTAGCCACCACCTCCTCTCCCGCCGCCATAGTTCTGCATCCCTCTTCCGCGACCTCTTCCTCCTCCGCGGCCGCCGGTGGACATCTCCTGTTTAGTGAGGGCTTTCTTCACCTCCACCTTGTTCCCGTTAATGGTGTGGTATTTGGTCAGCGCCGCTTTGGTGGCGGAGTCGGTGTCTTCGAAGAAGACAAAGCCGAAGCCTCTCTTCCTGCCGGTCTGCTTGTCGGAGATGATCTCAGACTTCTCCACCACGCCGAACTGCGAGAAGTATTCGGTCAGGTTGTCTGCTTCGATGTGGTCTTTCACGCCGCCGACGAAAATTTTCTTCACATTGGCGAGGATGTCTGGGTTGTTGGCATCCTCTCTAGCGATGGCTCTTTTCAGTTCCACGTTGTTGCCTTCGACGACATGTGGTTTTGCCGCCATTGCTGCGTCGGCCTCCTCTGGTGTCGAGTAGGTGATGAAGCCGAAACAACGGGACCGTCCGAGTTGCTGGTTCATCACCACGACGCAGTCGGTGAGCGACCCAAACTGTTCGAAGTAACTACGGAGTCCATCGCTCGTGGTCTCCACGTTCAATCCTCCTACAAAAAGCTTACACAGTTTAGACGCCATGATTGACTTTCTTTCGAGGAGGCTGGTAAGATGAAACCGTCCCTCTGCTTCTTCAATGAACAACGTCAGGGCGGACCATTTGGCCGTTCGGCCTACGTAAGACGTACTGCTCTCTTATTGGTCAGCTTGAAATATTCACCACCCCCTCTGACGCGGGAGCCATTCCAGTTGCTGCTGCCTTCAAGCGCGTCGGAAATCGTTCATCCCCGTTTCTTTTTTTTTAAGGGCAAAGCTCGATTTTTGTGGTCGTTACACGATCACGTTAAGCTACATTGCTGTAATTTCCTTGCCTTCATCCGTCAACAATTCGATAAGATGAAAATTGAAGATTGAAAATTTCCAACTACATTTTCAGCAAAATTGTTATAAGCTACGGGTTGTATATATATCAGCTTCATTTGTAAAGCAAACACAACAAAACGTTATTTAAAAGGTTTGGATCAAATTTAGGAGAGCATTCAGTGTCCTCTTGTTACTAGCAATAACTTCTCTCCTGTCTTAAAGTAATAATGATTTCCTAGCAGAGCACTGGCATAACCTTAACCTTGTAAAAAAGAAAAAGAGAACCTAACTAAAATATTTCTTTTCAAGAATGTGCAAATATTAGATATTGTGCAAATGATAACCTAAAAGAATTGGGATTTAATTTGACATGTCAGTCTATCACCTTAGCATAAAACCTTTTTCAAACATTACCTAGACAATATACAAAACATTTTAGTTAACATGTTATAAAATTGTTAAAAGCACTATTTATCACAAGCATTATCCAGGCCAGATTGCTTTATAACTGCCTGTATCCAATAAGTTGAACCAATGCCGGTGTGTAGGGTAAATGAAGATCTCAGCTCCCTTCCCCCACATAGCTTTAACAAAAGAGCAGATGAATAGTGTTGCAACAGTGCTCATGTACTGAGCCACTATTAGGCGTTAGAATTCCCACTAGTAGGTTGCGCTAAACTGTAGTTGACATATCCTTGTCATGGAAAATGCTGCATTGTTTCCCCTTTCAGATTATGAATTAAAAACACACCGCTGATGTGCTTCAAAGACAATCATGTTCAGTAGACACGTTAAATGTGTCCAAAAGCAACATTTGTTGCAAGGATAACATAAAATTGAGCATACTTGCATTTTGTATTTCATTAGATGCCAGTTTAAGTAAAATACCTGTAATGCAAGGTGAACTTTACCCATATTCACCGTACATTAAACATACTCTGTTCAAACATGCTTTTTAAAAAGCTTGCTTGACCACCCCAATTAAAAAAGGTAATTAAGTATTCCAATTAGTGTAGGTGCTTTACGAGAAGCAGTCATTTACCAAGAAAACAGGAAGCTCAACTTGAAATGTAACACTGGCTAATTTAATACATAAAAATAATGTTCTTTAATATCATGAATATGATTTCACAGGGCATAATCAAATCAGCCCCAAACAATTTGGAGTGCTGAAATTACGACCAAAACAATTTAAAACAAGATTAAACACAAATATTCTTAGCAGGTAAAAGCTATATGTGAACACTTAACCCTTTGCAAAACTTCTAAAACCAGTAAAACTTGATTGACAGGTATCTTCAAGAAAGTAAGCCCAAAGTAAAAATGTGACCAGTCTTTTAGTATAAAAATATAAAGATTTATTGTGCAATCATAACAAGCATTGCCATCATTAGATGTTTTTCTTATGGGTGATCAGTAATCCGCCACAGCACCATTAACCTAAAGGGAGCAAGAGAACAAAAAGTAAAGTTTACACTCACTGGAGGAAAGGGAATAATAAAAAAACTTTAAAAAGGCAGTTTCTTCTTAACTCTTAATTTCCCCCTTTACACTCGTGCTATTTCAAATTTCTTGTTAAATCACAAAGTGCAGCTTTAAAAGTTGTTTGGTTAGTTATGTTTAGAACTCTCTGCACCCCAGTCTGCACAGAGTTTATGGATTATGAAACAACTTGTAAATACATAAACCAAAGCGTACATTAAAACCACACCAAACATCACCTGAAAGGGAGAGCAACAACCAATCTCCGGTCCCTTGTCTGTATGGTGACACACCCCGTCATTTTGAGGGTGATGTCCTGCTGTCCAGGTTACCAAAGCAACCTGGAGGAGATGGGAGAAAAACCAGAATGAGAAACTGAGGACCAATGGATGATTCTAGGAGACACTGGTCTTTTTGTTCCATCAATGCTTTTAATTGTGGAACAAAAATGGTGTGCTCCCTTCCACCCACTTAAAGCTCATTAGAGACCAATTAAGCAAGACCCACCCCCTCTTTTTTAAACTTTAAGATTAGCTATGTAAAAAAAGACGCATTGAGCTGAGAAGATTAAATAATGGCACACTTGTGTACCATCTATGAGTTAATCCATACATTGTTGACCAACACAGAGTGAAGACAGGTTGATTTACATACCTAGTTGGCTGGATGTGGATATCCTAAAGAGATATTTCAGACTCCTATCACATTCGACCCCAGGTAATCAACAGGGTCCTGATGTAGCCTACAAACAAACTGCTACGGCTATTTTGGCTGGGATAGCCTACCGGAATACGAGTAAGAACACCTAAATATAGGAATAATCAAAGATAAATATCAGAGCCCTCATGTCCACAAATAGCTGTAGTCAGAAATGTTAAAGAAAAAGAAAAAATGTGAGTCAAGAGCAACATCTAAAAACCACAAATTTAAAAAAACACGGTCACACCCTACAAAGCCTACATGCATTGGCTGTGGGTAGACTAAAACCATTTCACCCACCTGAGTGTATGGGAATAAGCTTTGGGATTGATGCCATGCAACTAAAGATCAACAAGATGATGGCTTATAAACCTGTGGATAAACTTGAGGAAGCCTGGTTAAATAAGTAAGATAACTAAGCTAAGTGGTGTAACGTTTTATTTAAAATGAACATACATAAGCATACCAAAGCGTTTCAACAATGTTTTGTTCTCCAGACAAAGTATACAATATACATTAGATATTGCTACATGTAAATGGAAATTGAACAATATTTAGACTGAGGCTATAACTAGACGTGAGGAGTTTAAGTACAGTATGGGGAAGGAAACAAGGAAGCTAGATCCTGCGGCATCATGTTTCGCCTTTGCTGAAAGTAATTATACAATATGATAGTATAACATATCTATGGAAAACAGAAAACATGCTTTCTCATCCTCATACAATGAAAGATCACACTAAATTGGCTTCAGAAAACAAAAAATCGAATCCAACTGCTTAAAATTCAAATATTAAAATAATCAAAAGTTGTCAGCAAAACAATCCTACATCGAAATTTCCATAAACAACGAATGACCGCAAATAAAAAATAATTCAACTCTAAACGACAACTGCACGCCAGGGGCGTGGGTACATAAAAAAGGGGATCACTGAGTGTAAATCTTCATTTTTTTGTGTGTCCTAGATGAATGGCAACCATTGCTGCTCGGTATTATCAGGTGTTCTGGGAAGTGACCTTCCTACCTGTTTGGGCTTTTGAGGTCTTCGTTATGATTAGGGGGGGTCTCTGTCCGTATCTCTGCCATGGTTGGGTTTCACGGCAGACGCCCCGTTACTGACTGGGTTTTTTGCGTCCAAATCCTGGCTGGGGAGGGATACCATGTGGCAGGGAATGGGGAGGTTTTTTCTTTTACCGTGGTGCAGGATCATTTAGTAGCCGCCGCCGCCGCCGTAGCCCCCCCTGGGGTAGCCACCGCCGCCGCCACCTCTGGAGTAAGGAGCAGCGCTCCTCTGGCCGCCGAAAGGCCCTTTCATGGGCCCATAGCCAGAAGAATGCTGGCCGTAGCTGCTGCCAAAGTCGTTGTAACCATTCCCGCCGCCATAGCCACTTCCCTGATCACCATAACCACCCCCATAGGGCCCGCCGTATCCTCCGTAGCCGCCACCGCCGCAATTGTAGCCTCCGCCATTTCCGTAGTTGTAGCTTCCGCCATAATCCCTGCCGCCGTAGCCATTTTGATTTCCCCTCATGCCTCTAACTGGTCTGCCCCTCTGCGACATTCCGGATCGGCTGGCTGCCTGCATCTCTTGCTTGGTCAGGGCTTTTTTCACCTCAACTTTGTGTCCATTGACGGTGTGAAACTTCACCACAACAGCCTTGTCGGCTGCGTCGTGGTCAGTGAAGTATACAAAGCCGAAGCCTCGCTTCTTTCCGGTCTCCTTCTCAGAGATCACCTCGGCCTTCTCCACTTGGCCGTACTGAGAAAAGTAGTTGGAAAGATGGTCTTCTTCGATGTCGTCTTTTAGGCCACCAACAAAGATTTTCTTAACTTTAGCGAGAGCCTCGGGTTTGTTGGCGTCCTCTCTGGCCACAGCTCGCTTCACTTCGACTGCGTTGCCGTCGACGGTGTGCGGCCTAGCCGCCATGGCTGCGTCAGCCTCCTCCGGCGAGGAGTAGGTCACAAAGCCGAAACAGCGGGAGCGCTGCAGCTGCTTGTTCACGACAACGACGCAGTCGGTGAGCGTGCCGTACTGCTCAAAATGTTTGCGCAGGCCATCATCGTCGGTGTCCACGTTCAGCCCACCGACAAAAAGTTTGCAAAGCTGGTCACTCATTTTCAAAAATGGCGAGCTTACGATAGTTATCTGAAATCGACAATGCGCGTATCTCAAGATGGCCGCGGAGTAGGAACGCAGTTGTATTTATATGAGACGTGCTGACGTCAGACTAGCTTAACGTTTGGTGACGCCTTGTTCCGGTTTAGTGTTCCACACCCCGTAAAAAGCTTCGCAAGTACACAGCAGTGTACACAGCTCTACAGCTAAATGGTTAATGCAGTTTCGAGCAAGGGCCATTATGATTTTTGGATTGATTGATTATTTAACTTGAATATTAACAAAAAAACATACCTATTCTCACTTAAATCTTTGCAATATGTATTTAAGTGAACTTTATGTAAAGTCACAAATTTCAAATAAATTCAAATCTAAAGCAGTTCACTTAATGTACTGTCTAAATCTATAGCAAACCTTTTGGGACTATACTCTTTTTTTAATCATTTACAGTGTGTGAATTTAGAGGGTTTTGTCTTATGCTAAAATAAACATTAATTCTCTTAGCTACGCTGTGGAGTTCTGGTTAAATGTCCTTGTTTTACAGAAAAATTGGTAATATTTTAAGTAACACTATAACTCTTCCACTCCTCAGCCGATGTTAATTTAGTTTCAGGCAAATGAAAAGTGAAAAGTTTCCATGTAAACAGAACCACACCCACCTGACTTTATGGTAATGCTGACCTTTATAGACCCGTTTGGACAAAGCAGAAACTGCAAATAAACAAACACTTGAATCAAAGTTTCACTGAAATCTTTATGAGGCATATTGCTCATGAAACAATCCCCATTTCTATTCTACCAACACAAACACACATGATAGTCTGTCTTCACAGATACACTTCCAAATGATTGATGCACACAAATGAAGAGGCTTTTGGTATTTTTGATTAAAAAACAGATGGAAGAATTACTGAAAGCTCAACAAGTTAGGCTGGAATTCAATCTAGATTCTTCTGGGATGGTGAGTGCTTTATGTATGTAAGATTTAGGAATTGTGTTTGACAGTAAAGTCAAAATTCTTGCTCTATGTATCCACATCATACAGAATGAGACAAAGTCTTGCTCTAAGATTACCCAAAACTGTTAAACACTGTTGGTCGTTTTCTGGGTGTGAAAGAAAGGCATCTGCACACATCTGCATGTAATTCTGATGAAAACTACACTACATATACCCTTTAGTATTGGAGTCACAAGCAGCTTTCACATCGAAATGAAAAATAATGTATCAGCACACCATCTTTATCATGCTTTTTTCCTTTTTTTTGGGGGGGGGGGTTGTGCAAGAATAAACTTAGGAAAATGCAGTCAAATGGACTAAAATCAACCTGATCTCACTTTGAAATAAGACTATTAACTGAAATGAGATTCAGGTTCAACTCAAAGGTAGATGGTTTATTCAAATGGGTGAAAAAAGCCCATCAGAGACGGTTGTCTTATTTCAAACTTGAGTTAATTTCATATTATAAACTACTCAGTAATCAATATCTCCAATTGCAAAACCCGAGCCTTTCCAGAAATGACGAATTGCACAAAAAAACCCTGTCATCTGATGATACTACAGGTTACGGCAGGTTTATAAAGACCCAAAACAGACCTGTCCAGTGTACAAAGCGTTTTTTTTTGTTACCTTTAGTTGTCCCAAACAAGTCTCAATTTACACACACAATCAATTCGGAGTATTTACATTTGAAGAGGAGCTACTGCTGCCCAAACCAGGCTCCCGTTTCCATAAAAAGGGCACAAAATGAAGAAAATTATGCAGTTTAAAAAAAGCATGTCCCAAAAACTCTCCAACAAACACCAAAATGGATTGTAAGGACAGATGGTTTTAACAGCATGCAACACATAATGAGATGAGACCAGTCAGCCATGTTTGTTTTGCAAAACAAAAGCCCAAAAACCATGTATTGGTCTGGTTAACACAGTGGGAACATGTTTCTGACACGTTATTTAAGTAACAAATGATAACCACTTGTATAAAGAAAAGTCAAAGTAACCTCAAGATTTTTATTTGTTGTAATAAAATCAAACATCTATCTAGCAGTGTTTCACGCCATCAGTCTTTTGTCTAGACTACCTGACAGAGTGAAGGCCTTTAAGATACTGAAAATGCTGATAGTCCATGTGCTTGAATGGATCTGATCAAATAACCTCTAGCCACATCTAAAACAGAGTCTGAAAAAGGAAGAGCCCAGTTTTTGTGGGATAAAAATGGGAGAGAAGTAGGTGAATTTGATCCTCTAGCAGAATGGGTGGGTGTTGGTGTGGAGGTTTTTTTAGGTCTATAGGGAGGGTGGATGGGTGGGGGTGGGTCACTGGATCACAGCTCCACTGGTGGCTCTGAGTTGGCCTGGTCACAGGAGGATGGACGACGGGCCACTTTTGATCTTGTTAACACTAAGAAGGACCGTCTGCGCCATCACATGATGTAGACCTTCTCCGCCTGAGAGAAGTCAAAAACTTCTTTGGTTCTGGGACACACCACTTTGTCGTCTTGGCGAATGGACAGAAGAGACTGCGGGAGGGGGGGGTGGAAAGCAGAGTAAACACTTTAAGAATTTCAGAATATTCTGTTTTTCAGAATTTTATCTTTAAATCCACACTCCACTTATAACATCTTCGTCTTTTGTTGTTTTAATGTTTCATATTTGTCATTCTTTACTGTTTTTGTTGTTGTTTTTATGCTCTTTTAATGTTTACTGATCTTTCTTGTGAACCTTATTTCTGTTTATACTCTGTTAAGCGC
>JAVQJG010097750.1:0-15966 GCA_036024015.1 Craterocephalus amniculus
CCCCCCCCCCCCCCCCCCCCCCCCCCCCCCCCCCCCCCCCCCCCCCCCCCCCCCCCCCCCCCCCCCCCCCCCCCCCCCCCCCCCCCCGACGGACCTCCTTATGTTCTCATGGGATGAAGTTAATGATCCCAGCCAACAAAATAATACAAAGAGGAAAAAGCCTGAGAAGTCGGCGCCTGGTCGAACCATTTGGAGCAGTTTCGGCTTCCTTTAGAAAAGATTAGAGAAGAGGAGGCTGTGTGAGGAGAATTTTACAGATAGCACCGAATGAGATGAAGCAGGAGAAACCAGACAGAGAGTAAGAGGTAAAGGAAGACTTGTGAGGAGAATTGGCATTTCTTTTTCTTAGAAAACTTGCTTTTTGTATTTTTGTCCTGTATTCATATGTCAGACTGACTGTGGACTGTCTGGTTGACTGAATAACAGACTGAGGTAAGCCACATTCTGTATCTCCAGTGGATAAGACTTAAAAAGTCTCCTGAAACTCTCTTTTAAACTTAACTTTCAAGCTTTGGGAAAGAATTAATGTGCTACATTATAGATGCTTCAAAGTACTCTGCATACTTTTTTTGTCATGTGTGATATGTGGGAGATGTTTTGTTGGACAGGGCAGGTGTTGCAAACAACTAGCACACTGATTCTGCTTCGCTTCCTGTTAATTTTATCAGTAACTCAACTGAGATATTTTCACACTCCATCGCGTAGCTTCCGTGCTGCACATCATGCCAATCTAAAACTGGATTTGCACTGCCTTTCCTGCAAGATATTAGCATGTTTATGTTCTTTTTTGAGCCAATATTAGCTGCAACATACCTCAGGATCAGAGTTGTTTTACTTTCTCTCACATTTCTTTTCAAATTTTTTAGACACTGTACAGTAGGCTGAACTGAAACACAAGGACTCCTGGCAGGGGGTTTCGGCTTAATCCAAATGAATCCGTGCATTCTGCCCAGTGTTTTTACCCTGCTGCATAAACCTTAGCCTTGCAAACTGAAAATATATATTTTTTTAACTCAAGCCTGACGTTGCTGACGAGGTTGTTTCAGGTAATAGCATCTGGCTGTGTGCCTCAAACTTCACGGTTTAACAGTAAGCTGAGAAGCTGATCAAACTCTTTGTGACCAGCTTCTGTGCAACCGTGTCAGCTTGCACATGTTTGCTTCTCCATGCAGCTGAGGACTGGTGTGCAGATGCCAACAATCTGAAACAACTTTCAGCACTTTGTATGTCAGCTGTCACAGCGTCCGAACATTCCTGTGTGTTTTCACTTCCCAGTAAATGGGTCCACATCAAGAAGTGAAGGATTGCTTAGAGAAATAAAGCCCCTTTAGAAGTTGACAAAAGCTAACATACAGTAGGCTGCACTTAGAATTTTCTTCTAACATATCAGTTGTCAGATGAGCTGCATTTCTTTCTTTCTTTTATTTTTTTTTAAAGAAAAGGCTACTCAACTAAGTGAGGCTACTAGGCAGTTTGCACTTGGCTAATGACAGAGCATGACTTTTTCTTCCCTGCGGAGGAAATCGACACTGATTCTCATATTTGACTTGACTGTACTAAATTTTGCCTCGAGCATGAAAAACCCTTATAGCTTTGATAATCTAGACTGGAATTGCCCGGGGTAATGCTAATGCAGTTAAGATTTTGCCTGATTATGATCCCACCGAATGCTGTTTTGTGGTCTTCCGCTCCTTGAGTCTATTCAAACTTGTCAACAAAGCTTTGTTGCAAGTTATTGCAGCATGTTATGCTCTGATAGCCCAGAGTTGCAGACCAAACTACAGCAAAAGTCTTGCCCCTTTCATACGATTGGCTTAAAGAGCAATTTTCAGCCCACTACATGTAGACGGGATAGTTCTCAGTGAGAGCCAAAAAAAGGAAAAAAAGGAGGTTAGTTCTGATCCTCCTGCAGGCTTAGAAGAGAGGGTAGGAGAGTCAGAAACTCAGAGTTGGACAGACGAGTCACTGAAGTTCAGATCACTGCAGTGAAACAGCTTTGCAGAGCCTGAGTTTCACCTGTGCCCAACTAAAGAGTTGGTACTTTCCTTTTTTGGCTTGTTTATGGCTGGAACCATGAGGCAGGTAAGTCAGAGAGTCACTTTAAACTCAGCCTGCATTTTGTGTTACTGTGTTTCTGTTTATCTACCAAAACAGTGAGTCATCATGTGTTTCCAAGCTTGTAGGCAGGGATCTGCTTAAGTGCCAGGTTTCTTTGACTTTTGTGTTGTTTTTTCCTCATGCTTCAAATATGGATAATACTTAAGGGATAAGATGACTAATTGAGAAGACAGAGGGTGATTTTGTAATTAAACAACACCAAAATGAGTGGGTGTAGACAAAGTAGATTTCCTGCATCAGCACTCTTTCAGTGCATGCTTTCTTAAATGCATGCTTCTTGTGTTTGATGGAAAATAATTTGTTTACCTCTCATCCTTATTTTTGGATGTACACTTTGAGTAGGCAGGTCTTTCCCTTTCTTTTTACTGCTATATTTTCTTGGTTGACATATTCACCCATTACTTAGGCTTAGAGCCTGTCTGCTGTGCCGAGGGAGGAACCCACCCTTTGGTTGCCCTTATTAATAAGTAACTTGCTTTTGTGGGAGGAATGTTAGACATCTTCCCAGAACAGCGCTGCCTCTGATCCCTGGTGTGTCTAACAGATATCAAGCCGTCACCATGGCAACACATGTGGAGGTCTTCACCACACTAGTGTACCTCTGCATTGAATTAAGTGAAGGGTAAATAAGATTTATTGGAGTGGAAGTCTTTGAGAAAAACACTGTTTTATAACTGATTAAATTAAGTTTTGAGTGGTGCCGATGTAATCAGTTGCATCATGACACTTAAATTATCTGGCATGTTCCGGGAGACAAACTTGTGTTGCAGTACTAATCATCGTCCACATGATGTCGCTCCTTGAATCTTTTCTGCAACCGCTGAGCGTTACTCCTGATAAATGGCCCATACTCCATGGGCAGTACGATGGAAAGCACAAAATAGCGCCTTTTTTTTGTCTGTTTGTTTTATTTTTACATTTATGCTAACATGGTGCGTACTTGGACAGTTTGGAGCTCACTGGAACATTTCCGCTGTTTGGACCTGTGGGTAGCAGGTTACAGCTGCATGCTTGGAAAGTCACATTCTGTGAAGTTCCTGTGGTTGTGGAAAGGATACGGTGTTTTCCCACTGATGCCACCTGCCAAGTCGCGGAGAGGAAATGAGAGTTTGGTGCAACTTCTGATGCTGACCAGGTTGACCTGAGCAGCACAAGCAGTAAGCTTTAAAAGCAAAAGACTCACCACAGACCTCTGTTTGTTTTCATTTTTAAAACAAAGAAATGCACTTTAAATTCAGTCGTCAAGACTTTGAGTAATTAACATGTCCTCTGTAATCATTTGAACAACAGCATGGACGGCTGTTAGTCAGGGCCAGGCTCCATTAGGCTAATCTGTGTAATGTCTGCAGCTACAGATCAGGTAGATCTGTTGGTCTAATCAGCTGGCTTGTGCCACTGCAGCTGTAAATCACATTAGGCCTGAGTGGGCCGCTGCTGAGCTGGCTGCTGCAGGAAGCTGCAGCCGACCACACATTGGTCACAGCTATGCTGTGAAGACAGGATTACAGATAAATATGTTAGGTATCAGCCCCAGGAAAGAAGACAAAGAGCAATCACTCTCTTTCAGCCTCTGAATAGCCTGCATGGTTCAGAGCTATCATTAAGGTTGGTAAAAGAGCATAACCAAAGGGATTAGAGAGTGCTTGAACAGAAAATTGCCTTCATATCTGAGACATGGTAATTGTTTCATTTCTAAATGACCTATTACTTCATAATCAAATAAAACTCCAAATGTTAACTTTGCACCCGCTTCATCTTTTGGGATTGAATTACAGTTAAGTGCAAGTCTTATGTCATATTGTACCTGTATGCTGTTTTTCATTACGGATGCACTCCAGTTGGTTTATAGCGCTATATGATTATCTATACAAAGTTAAAAGGCTCTGAACATACAACTCTGCACCGCACATGCAAGATTTGCAACCTAGAGAGGATGTGTTGTTTGTTTTTTTTTTGTCAAAAATCTTTGTAAACTCCCCTTGGCAAGTCTGAATGTTTTTACTCTGGAGAATAATTTGTGTGAGGGGGGGAAAGTAAGTGGGAAACATTTTCATCATCACTGTCATTTTTCCTGTTGTTTGATGGGCTTGCTTGACAGATCAAACTAATAAGTTTCCTCAAAGATCACTCAAGAGTCAATTCCTTTCCCAGCTGGAGAGTATATAGAGAGCACTCAGGGAATGCCAGATGCATCCCCATGTGTATTTTCCATGTAGTGTAGCTTGCACACATATGGTTTGTTTGAACTTTAACTTGCCTGTAATATTTACAGTGTGTATTAGTCTCTGGGAATGCATATTAATCACTCAGGAGACCAGTTTAAATGACAGAAGAATCGAAATAGAGCGCAGCAGGGTTGTGTCTATCATGGTTGGCAGATGGTCCCTCAGTGATTCCTACATCAGGGCCAGCTGTTATAGAGGAAGATGTCACAGATGTAGCATTATAATGGATGCTAATTGTCTTGCATTTTTCATTGAGGAGCCATACTTTTTTTCCCCCTTTTTTCGACTGTAAAGCCATATGAAGTCTAAATTGTTCAAAATGACTAATTTGAGTGTGTGAGAGGATTGGACATTGATTCTCCATCTCCTTGTTGGTTGGTGAATGACAGACTTATGCCCTGCCTGTGTCTTGCTGCTTTCTCATCTATGCATGTTTTCAGCTTTACCCTATGAATCCCTAATGAGTCTGCCTCAAAAAGTTCCAATTCACGGCATTGTAGTGAAGAAGCAGTCAGACAGTTACACAAGGAAGCCTGAAACTGATCCTAATGCTTTGAATTTCTGAATGGGCAGGGCTGGGGAGGACACTGACCTGCCTGTGAGGACGTGGGCTCTGCATGATCCCGTCCCTCTGCTTGTTCTCTGACTTTGACTCCCTCTCTCCAGCACGCTGTTGCCTGCTCTCCCTCGTCTCCCAGCACTGGCCAGAGCTCCTGCTGTAGGTGGAGCTGGCTTTCCTGGAATTGTCGGGCAACTTTTCCTGTTGTGCTTGCTACCTCTTGCTCAATCTCTTGCTTAATGACAGCTCTGCTGCAGGATTACTGGTGTAGTGAAGACTTGTGCCATCTGGATGCATATCTCTACAGCATGCTGGAGTTTAGGATGGGTGCAATGGCTATAAAAATGTTTTTATGATTCAGGTCAGAAGTTTTCCTTCAACAAAAATGTCTCGGCAGTGCAAAGTGAGGCGAAATCCATCGGTGGGTAAAGTAAACTTTGTATGAATGGGAAATCTTTCAGGAGTGTGTAATGTACTTGGGGCTGTAACTGTTTGAAGTGGCTCTTTGCCATAGTGTTATTTTACACGCTTTTTGTATATACAGGATATTTTATACCATAGGTGATGACATCAGAGGATCAGCTTGTTTGCATTGTGTTTATTAAACAAAGCGCTTTTATCCATTTTGTATTTAGGGCAGCCTGTTTGAACCAGAAGCCTAACCTGTTTGACTAGACCTGACCAAGTGTCGGTTGCAGCTTTGGCAAAATGATGTAATGTTGTCAAATTAGAAATGATGTGCAGCAAAGAGCACTGCTATAGTTCTGCAGACTATCTTTCTAATGTCAACTTTGAAACAATTTAACTTGTTTGGTGGGGAAGCGGTCACATTTGATCCAGAGAAGTAGTTTCCATCCACCTGGATTTGTTGTTTAGTGTGTAAAAGAACAAAATGGCTCGGACATAAGGGCCCACAGACGCATCACTGTCACAAGAGACAAGCGCAACAATTGCTTCTTGTTTTGTACAGTGCGATCGCTGAAAGTCTGAAGATTTGAATTGCGCAGAAAAAACAAACGCAGGTCTTTTGCTCAGAGGTAATTGCTGTATCCCTGCAACGTCAAAAGACTGCTTGTGCCCGACTGTCCTTATAATGAGCTTTTGCCCTCTTCACACGTAATGAGTGGAGGTAGAGAGTTCACACAGAGATAGACGCTGTGAGCACAGTGTGTCCACTTGCAGCTGGGGTGTCTGACTGACCGGGAACAAAGGCTTAGTGTCTGTGATGGTGCAGAGCCCCAGCCATCAGCAAGCAGGCCAATAGACTTCTGCTTGGCTGAGTTCTCAACCCTCACCGACCGGCTTGCCTGCGGACTACAGTATAGGAAAGAGCACATGCGGACGATCCCGCTGCCAAATCGAAATGTGCCACTGCTGCATTCTTTGAGTTCAGCCAAGCAGACCCAACAGAAGCTTATGCATTATATGCAAACACATGTTTTTTGCATGAGTTTCCTCCTGCTTGCATCTTTTAATTTCGCACATTGCTTCATATCCATAATAAGACTTCTCTCACAGATATTAACATGATGTATAGTTCTCTTCGGCTAGGAAATGCAATCAAATGAAACACTAGAAAGAGATTAATCATTTTGTTTGTATTATCATTAATACTTGATAATTAAAACAGTCTTAACCATGTCTTATTAAGGCTATTCATGCTTCATTTCTAAATCTAGATGATCTATGAGGTTGCAACCTTATATATATATGATCTCAGGAAATAATATATTTAAAACCTCCCACGATATAACTTCTAACATAACTGCCATAATTTTTCAAATTTCTCCTTGTCACCTTCTCAGATAGCTGATCAGCTTCCCTGGATTTCGCTGACGATCCCACTTTGTTTTGCCTGAAGATGGAAACACTGGAGTCGGAGCTGACCTGCCCAATTTGTCTCGAGCTATTTGAGGACCCGCTGCTCTTGCCCTGTGCTCATAGTCTTTGTTTCAACTGTGCCCACCGAATCCTGATCGCCCACTGCACCCCCAGTGAGCCCATTCAGTCCATCACCGCCTTCCAGTGTCCAACCTGTCGCTATGTCATCACCCTCAACCAGAGGGGCCTAGAGGGACTGAAACGCAACGTGACCCTGCAGAACATCATCGACCGCTACCAGAAAGCCTCTCTAAGCGGACCTAACTCTCCTAACGAGACTCGCCGTGAGCGAGTCGTCCCCAACAGCAAAGCCATGACATCTTCCAGCGACCGGGTGCAGTGTCAGTTCTGCGAGCAGGACCCTCCGCAGGATGCTGTGAAGACCTGCGTCACCTGCGAGGTGTCATACTGCGAGGAGTGCCTCAAGGCCACTCATCCAAACAAGAAGCCTTTCACAGGCCACCGACTGATCGAGCCCTTGCTGGACTCCCATCTGCGAGGGCTCATGTGTCTGGAGCATGAGGACGAGAAGGTCAACATGTACTGTGTGACGGATGAACAGTTGATCTGTGCACTGTGCAAGCTTGTCGGCCGACACCGTGACCACCAAGTAGCGGCCCTCAGTGACCGTTTTGACAAACTCAAGGTAAGGAATGATTTATTGTTCCGGGAATATTCGCAGATTTAGAACGCAGGCTTTAGCCTCACAGGTTTCACGTGCAGTTTCTGCATTTATTAAAAGCCTTGTTTTCTATATGGGCATGACGAGAGCAGGGCATGATAATGAAATTGGACATAATTTAATGATCTGTTTTGTAATCGTGCAAAGTCCCATAAATCACAGGTCATCAGCAGACTGTGAAAGGCATTGATGTCATAGAGTAGACACCCAAAACTTAAGTGTATTAGTTGTATATTTGTGCACTTTAAGCAGCATCCATGAATGAGATGCTATTTAAAAAATATATAATGTAATTAATGGGAGTGATTGTTGCATATGTTCTCCTCCAGAGGCCGATGCCTTCTTTAGTGACTCAAAAGAAACTGATATAGATCCACGCCAAAAAGTAATGCTTTCTTCGTTCCTTTAAAGTTGATTAAAAACAGTCTTTAACCTAATTGACCTAAAGAACAGACCGACAGAAGGCTTTTTACCTTGATGGAGTAATGAGTACATCCCGCTTAATGTTGGTTTTAGTTAATATTCACTTATGAAACAGGGTTTATGATCAGCTTTTTATGGTTAATAGTGTGAAAGATAAAACTTCAGAAAATGACCTCCTTTCTCACTTATTTTTGACTGTGATGTGCTGTGTGTGAGTTGAACACTGCGTCTTACTTAGATGGTCTAAAATATCATGGCGCCATGTCCGGAGATGGCTTTCACGGTTTCAGGTTACGTGGAAATGCTCACTCTCAGCACATCAATAAAACATGAGAAAATGCTGTTAGCCTGAGTTCAAAAAAGGTGGTTGTGCTTCTTTTCTTTTATTCTAAATTTGAATGAGCTGCTATCAAAACAACCCACCCCTCAGGTGTCTCATCATAGCTTCTGCAACATCTCAGGATCATTTTTTGGTCTTTTATGAAGCTGCATGCCATGAAGCCTTTAACACATAAATAGTAAGCTAACTGTAAAAAACTATTTCTCAAACATTTTCAGCCTGTTGTAAAGTTGATCTGGGGAGCTGCATGGCAAAGACTGCATGAAAAAAACCATGTCCCCTTTTTTTTTTTCCACCAACGCTCACGGTTTTCATGAATGACTCACAAAAGGATGGGTTCATGTATCACAAACAAGACTCGAAACCCTTTTGTGCTCCTTCCTTTTCTCCCACCATGCTTGCTGGTCACAGTGGAATTTAGTCATTTTTAAGCATTTTGGGGACGTTCAGTCAGAGGACCTGTCTTAACTTTTCTCCTTTGTCTGATCATGCTATCGATGCGCAGAAATCTCCTGGCCGCTTTCTCTGTGTGGGGCGTGATCATGCACACCAGGAGACAGACCAGGTGATCAGCATTATTTCTTCAACCATGCAGACTTGTTATATCGACTCAGATATTAAGTTATGGAAATCAAACAATAAAAGTGAAATGAAAGGAAAATGTGTTGTGAAACAGTCACCTCTGATATATATAAGAGTAATTAAGCCTTGGTGGTTATTATAGTGTTCAACTCTGTGGGTCTATTGTGTATTCATTATTCCATCTGATGGAATGTGATAATAGTAATGCCAATATTTACACTGCTGAACAGCATTCTACAGATGATTAGTGACATGATGACGAAGAGGTTAAGATGAACACAGTCCACTTTATCCTTTAATAGCTTGCTACTATTAACATTTTAACACATTTTAACACATTTTATCTGATGAATGACATGAACTCATTGCTTATGTTCAGTATTCACATACGTACTGTCCTTTTATCGTGCCTCATATTCCATTTTTCATGTATTTATCTTTACATCCTGTTGACCCCACATAACATGCTGTTACTTCCATTGTTAGAGGTCTCAAGTGAAAGAGGAAATGGCAAATCTCATCCAATAGAGCAATGATGTTTTTTTTTACAGCATGCAGGACAAACCCAGGCTTCATGCAGCCAAGCTTGTTGGTACTTTCTAATAGTATCTTCTAACATTTTGGATTGCCAATATGCTGCATATTTGTGTAGGAGGTCCTGCTCAGAGGGAGACTGTAATATGATAAAGCCATTTGTATATGCTTGTGTTGCAGTCGTATTTCTTCAGCATAATCCGAGCAGTTTGTGACATAGTACTGCTTTGGTGTTACAATCGGTCCACATTTTTCCATTATGCCAGTGCGTCACTGTAGAAAATCATTGTGGCCGCAATAAAGAGACAGATTTCTGCTCATTCTGACTTTAAATAGAAACTTTGAATAGAAACCAAATTGAGTCAATTTTAAACCTTGGAAATAAATCAATGTGAAACCACCAAACTCTCTTGATAATGTAGGTTTACCAAAATTGGACATCTTTCACGGCCCTGCGGCAGACTGGCGACCTGTGTACCCCATCTCTCGCCCCTTGACAGCTGGGATAGGCTCCAGCACACCCGCGACCCAATTGGATTAAGCGGTTCAGAAAATGGATGGATGGATGGACATCTTTCACATTATTGACATGTTGTGTTACTGTACATATACTATATGTAACAAAACATTATCAAACAGAAATAACCACTATTTGAGTATTCAGTATCATTCACAGTCAAACACTGTTTCAATATGTTTGTCATAGTTTCATATAACCTTTTATCGTCATTCTTTTAAAATCAGTATTGGAGATTAGCCTTTAGAGACAACTGACCACTCACTCACACCTAGAAAGAATTTAGAGACAATCAACCTAACATGCATGTTTTTGGACTGTGGAAGAAAGCTGTTTAGAATCCACGCATACATGGGGAGAACAGGATTGAAACCAGGAACCGCTTGCTGTGAGGCAATCAGTGCTAACTAAAACAATACCCTGCAACCCAGTAATACAAACCATTAAGACACACAATGGAAATTTGTACTAAATCTCACTTGGCCTATTCTACTGACATTTTTACCTGTTTCAGTACATAAAATGTCTTCTGACACTTACAAATGCTTAATCTAAGTGCCATATTTAAAGAAGCTTTTTCCGGCAGGCTGTGTGTCTTTAAGGCAACTTGTTAGCTGTGACAGTAACACTACTCTAAAAATGATGGAATCAGAACAGCCCTCTCTGACCCATCGGGGACAGACACAGGACACCAGGAACAGTCCTGTGTGTTGCAGTGGGAAGTTGGTGTTAACAAATCCTTTGGGTCCTGTGAGCTGCGGGTCGTTGCTTTTGTCACAGTCTTGTTCTGGTGTTTTCTCTGGATGCTCCATCGATCAGATTGGTATTTTGGGACTGTAATGCCCGAGTCAACATCTCAAGTTTTTTTGTTGTGTTCCCTAGAGTTTTCAGCAGCTCAGAGGGTTCTTTTTCTTAGCAGTCTTTGCAATGTGCCCGTCATCTTGCTGGGTTATTTTGCTTTATATCGTCTGCAACAATGTAGTTGGGCTGTACAGTAAGTAACTTCCTCATAAATGCCAGAACCAAAGATTTTCCAGTAGAACAATGTTTGGTGCCAAGAAGAATAATTATATTTACGTCTTGTTCCTGGTAGGTGTGCAGTATATAATGTAAAATATGGACTCCACCAGCTCAAACAGTAAGGAAATGAACAGCGTGTCATAATGAATACAGTTAGTATTTAATAGAGTACTACTCTATGATTTGTGCTGAATAGATTAAAGCTCCAATAAAGTAAAAAGCACAGATGTGTAACTGGACCTGCGCTCCTCACAGGATGAAGTGGCCAGCAACGGATACAATTTTCTAATGTTGACACAGAATGAAACTCTTGGTTCGGACAGTGACCTGTTTGGACTCTGAGAGGAAGGAAGAGCGTCTGGCCAATATAAAGGTGCGGGACCAGAAGCCTTCCCATACAAAAGGAAGCTGCTATTCTTTCCTCTCATCAGGTTTGAATGATTTTAGGAAGGAGACCTCATTAGAGAGAGAGAGGGAGGTCTATACATGAGAGGAAGATTAATGTTGTTGAAGGAGCTATATTTTAGGGAAATTGAGAAAACCAGTTCATCAAAACGTTTGGAGAGATGAACTCAGTCGCCGTCTCATGATTCCTCGCTTTTCCATTCGCTCTTTATGGCTTTATTTGTGTGTCTCGTCACATAAATAAACAGCAGAAACACTGAGGTCTTTAAACCGCATACATTTGGCTATATTTGAAGTCAGTTTGATTAATATGTTATGCTCCCTGCAGTCCTTTACAATTTTGAACTCGCTGCTACCTGCAACACGGCATCTGAAATGGCTTTCATCCCATTCTTTTCAGTATGAATAAATCATTTTTATGAGAGCAGTAAAATAAAACCTCTGCTATTTTGGTGTATGGTGATGCATATACCTTATGAAATCACAATGTGAAACATGAAAGTGGTCTCCCCACTGGTTGCTTGAATCTTTGAATCTTTGCCGCATTCTATTATTCAGTCTCATCTTGTAATAATAAAAAAAAGGATGCATGATGCTCAAGGTTATATTTTTGGTGTCTGTAAAATTAAGTTTTACAAAGCTCATAAAAAACTTCAAATGATGTAGATGACCATTAGTTTAATCTCAAGACTCAATTTTTTAAATATTTTATTCAATTAGTATTGTGCAAATTAAAAGCAGAGCCTGTTGTAATAAAATGAATTCATTTATTAATTATTTATTCATTATTTGTATATATTGCTTGAACTGGGGCTTTTCAGGAAAAGCTCCCCTTATACTGTACTTAATGAAATAAAACAAAACAGCGTTGCCTACTGCCATAAAACACTGTTCATTTAATTGTGTTTGCTCATCGTTGTGTTTGGTCTCTCAGCCAACAGAAGAAACAGGAGCAGAGAATCTGTCAATATGTAGGCTATGGTAACAGGCACATGTTTTTTGAGCAGGCTACTAACAAGCAACCAGCACAAGGGGAAAATAAGTCATTAAGAGGGGTCTATATATGCATCTATCGATCCAGCCATTTTGTGTTGCTGCTCAATTCAATGCAGGCAAAGTAATTTAGAAGTATTCATCCATCCATTTTCCAGCAAAGGAGGCCCTGAACTGGTAAACAATATACACATAAATGCTTATGACAGTTAAATTCTTTAATTTCATCACTCAGTTAGCAAACGGGTTGAAACAAAAGAGTTTTTTCTCTCTGTTTTATCTTTTATTTGTTTCTTTAAGTACATGCTCTTAGGGTGTTAAGTGGAATTAGAACATTTCTTCACACATTTATAAGCGATAGAACCCTTTTATTCATAGTTCCACAATAACTTCTCCTTTAGAACAGTAATACTTAGAAAAATAATGGAAATTTTTCACCCTCAGAGTAAACCATCCTCATGCCACCCAATTACAACAAGAGATTAAGTTTGAAACATAAGCCTTTGATCTCAGTTAGTGATTAACATGGCCAGGGTTTAGATGTCCAAATCACTGGCAGATGCTCTTTTAAGCTCCATGGCCTCAGCAGGCAGCATGATGGGATCTTTGGCCCACTGCAGGGAAGACTCTGGGGAGTTTCACACTAATCAGAGCCAAAAAGTGGACAGTCAGATTGAGTGGGAGCCTGCGCTCACTTCCTTTGAGCCTGACATGTCCTTGCTGTATGTTGCTATCCACATACTCAAACGGCTCTCCAAGATTTGTTGAGCTGCTTACAGTGTGATGGTGGAGAGTATGTAATTAGATATTCCCTTTTAATTTTGTTTTTTGCAGCAAGCCTTGGATTCCAATCTCAGTAATCTAATCAAGAGGACCAGTGAGTTGGAAAGCCTGATGAGCAAACTTATCCAAACCTGCCAACATGTAGAGGTGAGGTTCTAATTCTGTCTGCTTATGATGCGTGTCATTTCTGACCTGCATTTCATGAATAACTCATTAAATTATTGCCAACATCTGGAAAATAATAGATGCTAGTATCTTGAATATGCTTACATATTTCATATTTTCAAGGCATTGTATGGGGTGCATTATATGTTACATATATTTGATATTCTACACATATTCAATTATTTTATCTCACCATGCAGTTTTAAGCACTCAATTAGCCAAAGATTGAAGTTTACTCTCCTACAGAAATTTAAAATATGCATGTGTTAAAGTTTGCAGCACAGCCTTCTGACAAAAAGCAAATGCAGAGAAGAAACGGCGGTATCTGCTGCTTCTTATCTCCAGTAAACTTCTGTCCCGTCTAGGTAAATGCATCGCGGCAAGAAAACAAGCTGTTGGAAGAGTGTGACCTGCTGATTAACATTATACAGCAGCGGAGACAAATCATAGGGACCAAGATAAAGGAGGGAAAGGTATTATTTCTCACCCTTTGTATCTGTGTAACCTCTGTTTGTTTGTTTATCACTTTGTCTGTGTCTGTACCCTTGCCTCCCCAAACTTGCTGATCTTGTTAGAACAGTATCTATAACAAATTGCAGATACAGGTTGAAAAATTGGAACTTGAAAATGTTCTTGCCTAAAGTGAAAGTGTCTAATGTTTTTTTCGATGTATTTTCCTCCGAAGGTTGAAAACACAGGCATTCCTAACATTTTCCTCAGTTTAACACACACAGGAGTTTTGACTGCTGGAGACAATTTGACTATAAGCTGATGCCGGCTGTTGTTTGCTATACGTTCAAGTCAACTCAACTCAACTTTATTTATAAAGCACTTTAAAACAACTACATCTGCAAAAAAGTGCTGAACATGTCAGTTAAATGGGAACAAATTAAAGAATAAAATAATTTAAGATAAATAAAAAAAGACAAAATCAAATAAAACCAACAGCTAAAACAAACCATAAAACACTGAAACAGCAACAGAGTCTCATTCTGCCTTGAAAGCCAAAGAAGAAAAGTTCTGATAGACCGTCTTTTGTCATGACACTTTCTTCTTGTTACACTGCAAATTTTCCATTTCTCTGAAAAGCAGAAATAGAGTAAACCTTACTTAGAATCCTGTCTCCTCTCAGTCAGGCTGCCTAAACTTAGCCCACAGTCTCCAAGTCCATAATTGTCTTTGTGGGATGCTTGACAAGATGCATCTGCTATAAACAATGCATGCACAAGAAAAAAGAGAAGAGAAAATCTCATGCTGTACACTGATACAGCGCTGTATGTCAATCAGTCTCTAATAGGCTGAAAACTGTGAAGAACAAGCAGCTGCTCATGTTTAGTTTGAGCCAAACTAGTTGTTAGGGAAGTGTTATGCCAATATGGTGATGTTGAGAAAAAATTATCTCTAAAATTTGTGGGATGAGGGGAATCTAAGAAGATGATAAAGTGGAAAAACTCACTCAATCACAATCTCAGTTTGAAATATAATACGATCAAACATAAGTACGAAGAAAGTGAAATTGTTTGTCAAGGTACAATTTTTATTCACTATATAACAGAAAATAAACAGGATTTTACTATTTCTTAAACAGAAAAAGAAGCTCATCTTGAATTGGAGGCAGTCACATTTTGTCTTTTAAACCAAATTGACCCATGACAGCTTGTCTGGTGTTTGACATAAAGAAAAATGATAAAAGCATCCTTTTAATTGTGTTTTTAATTAATATGTAAAGCTATGAAACAATTTGAACCCAAAAGTTTCATTTTGGTTTCAGTAGAAAAAATACTGCAATGCCTGTTTTACAGACTTCTTTACTTCAGATGATTGTCGGCTCATAGCACAATATATTCAGTTTATTGCTTTATATTCAGTAATCAGCTGTTAGGTACTGCCACATTTATTTCTATGCTGTACTTCTCTTCAGATGTACCATGGCCCTTGAATTATTTCCCTTCCTTTTCCCCTGTTGGATGCCCTTAGAGAGGCGGTGGCAAGCTGTGCCATGTTCAGTGACAGAGTACGATCATCCCTGCTTCCTGTGACGGTCCTCTCTAGAGGAAGACTCTTTCCTTCCTCACCTCGTGCCTCATGACAGGTTGTGAGTTCTCTCTCAGCCCTTAAGTCAGTTAAGAGGATATGGGTACCCTGACAGTGTTATGTGGTATGTCTCCCAAATTTACTGCTAATGAAAGTACAGCTGAGTGTGACTGAAAAATCTAATTTACTCTATCCCCATAAGGATTTTCTAACATGGCAAGGCGGAAAGCCAATCCAGCATCTGGCAGGTCGGCTCTGCTCTACAGATTTGTTATTTATCATGATATTCATCTATCTCCATGTCATATTTTCTGTCCAGGCAGTGAGGCTGAGGAAGCTAGCACAGCAAATAGCCAGCTGCAAGCAGTGCATCGAAAGGTCCTCTTCCCTTATCACTCAGGCTGACCAAACCCTCAAGGAGACTGACCATGCTCGCTTCCTTCAGACGGCTAAGAACATCTGTGAGAGGTACGGGAGCAGTAAAGGCTAACCCCTTTAGTGTTGTTACACTGGAACGAAAATGTTTTCATCTCTTAATTTATGTGTTTTGTTATCATAGGGTGTCCATGGCAACAGCATCTTCGCAAATCCTTTTACCAGAGATTAACCTGAATGACACCTTTGATACTTTTGCTTTGGACTTCACGAGGGAGAAGAAAATGCTTGAAAGCTTAGATTATCTCACAGGCAAGTCATGTTGGGCAA
>JAVQJG010097768.1:0-24603 GCA_036024015.1 Craterocephalus amniculus
TCCCTAATTTTAGCAATATTACGCAGGTGGAAAAAGGCGGTTCTAGAAACCTGTTTGATATGCGAGTTAAAGGACAAGTCCTGGTCAAAAATAACTCCAAGGTTCCTCACTGTAGTACTACAGGCCAAGTTAAAACCATCCAGAGTATTTATGTAGCTGGACAGTTTAGTCCAGAGTTTTTCAGGTCCAAAGACAACAAATCAAATCAAACTTTATTTATATAGCACATTTCATACACAAAGCATCTCAAAGTGCTTTACATCTTAAAATCAAATGTTGGAAATAACATAAAAACAGAACAGAACAGAAAATCATCAAGCTACTTCTCTTTCCTAAGAATAAACTGTCTGTCTCTATAACTGAAACAATTGTGTAACACATAATTTAAGCTAAATACATAAAAGACAAATGGCTCGACACCGCTGTGAGGGGAACGATATCTTGGGGATCCGTCCAGACCGGGAGCCACCTCTCCAGCAGCCACAGGAGCCGCCAAGATCAGGGCAGGCCAGGGCCCCGACCACAGCCATAGGACTCCGATGCAGGGCCCGGCCAGACCCCCCGACCAAGACGACCCCGCAGCAACAACCCCGCAGACCAGAGAGACGGCTCCCGATGTGGAGGATGCCCATAAGGAAACACTGGAGCTAAAGAGTTAGAAAAATTTAAATTAAAAAATTAAATATAATTAACAGTACCTCCATAAGAGTACCTCCATAAGAGTACATTATAAAATCAGTTAAGAACAGATACATAAGATGGTAGTTAAATAGATTAAAAGGATCAAATAAATAAATAAAACGATTAATAAAAATTGAAATAAATAATTTCATGGATAAGAGTAATAATATAGCTAAATAAATTAATAGCAATTCAATTAATGATATCAAATCCTCAGTCTTCACACCTCTAGAGAGTTGCATCAAATTATCCACAACAGTGTGATAGTAAATACACTCTGTTATGAGTCATTATAACCTGCTGCTTCTGCACACAAACGAATATACCATGCTTACATCACAAAGCACCTGTGATCTTTACTTTTTTTCTTTTTGACACTGGTGAATAGAAATGCAAAAATATACAAATGTTCTGTATTTTTGTATTTAATATTCGTGTACTTTATTTCGTTTGAACAAAGCAGGAAAACATGAACAAAGTGTGGGAAAATTTCCTTAAAATTGTAGTTTCTGACAATATTTCTCACAGGCTGCATCAAATAAGCTTAACATGCATTGGTAATGATGTAATATTACACCAGCTGTTCCTTCAAGTTTCATGTTCGGTGGTCATTTCATGCTTGTGATTTTATGGTGGCTGGTGAAAATTTCAGGTTGTTTTCCGTTTAAAGTGTTATCTGAAGAAACTTCACATTACCGAAAACATTTGTGGCATTTGACTAATTTTATCTTTTGTTTCGAGAAATTATAAACATTGATCAAAACTACAGCCGTGTTTCCAAATATGTACACTATGTTTGCTTCTTCAACTCAGCCTTCCGGTTCAACTTTGAGTCCTGTGCCGTGATGGACAGGAAGCTGGGAGAAGGGAAATGGTCCGTCACTTTGTGGTAAATTAATTTAAACTTAAGAAATTAAAATTTGATTAGATTTAGCCAAACAGAATACTGTGGGAGTAAAAAGAGAAGATGCAGATACTTGGGTCTTCACCTACACAACAGAACTGGAAATGCAACACCTGACCCTTAATAGGAGATGACAGAGAATAAAATACAGGATCTTTACTTCATTTTCATTTATTTTTCAGAATACAGTACACTACAATTTGATTTCTTTTAAGATTATTGACGTATTTTATTCAATTATATGGTAACAAAAATACAACAAAAGCCTTTTTCTGATGTAAATGGTTTTGTTTTCACTTTTCTTTTCCACATTGCTTTCAATTTTTCTCATTCTTTCTTGGCAGGGGTTGAGCTCTTCAGCATCATGGAGACTTTAAGAAGTAAACGAGGATAGGAGTTTATTTTTCTGCGAGAAGCTACATAAACAAACAAGTAATATGAAAAAAACATTTCTCAACATAAACTGCCCAAAAATCTGTGTCTCTCTCATCTGCTTCTATAAAAAAAATTTAGAGTTGATGCAAAGGACAAGGCTGAAAACCAGTTTGATCTTTGGGTTGCATTAAAAGCAGACGCGATTCAGTAATGAAATCATTGCATGGGCTCACATCCGGAAACCATCAGTGAGCACCATTTATCTCTGCAGCTACGAAACTTAAAACTGTTCAGCGTGGACAAAAAACATTTAAAAAATCCAGAAACAACAGAAACAGAAAACTGTTCGGCACTATTTAGCCCATGCCTCCCAGTCATGAAAACCTTGGTTAAACAATGATCATGCAAAATCAAGTCCCTCACTGCCTCAGATAGGGGGCTTAATGGTATCTGGTAACCTCTGCCTGGTCACATAACTCACAGATGATGCGCCAACATCACAAATGGTTTCCTTCTCTGAGAGTTTTTTCTGTTCTTGGCTCTGGAAATTGTGTCCTCATTGTTTGGTTAGGACAGGCGGTCACTGGAGGGTGCTGGCTTTTGACCAAACTTTCTACTTTTATTTCACTCAAAGTGAAAATCACAAGCTATGATGGGAAGCATACTAAAGTAATTACTCTCAAAGCTGGGGCCAGAGTGTGGGGAAAGCAGTCCAGATTAATCCTGACTCGCTGATTTACACACAGCCTCCTGCTGATTGCTGTGTGTTTGTATGTGTACCTGCAAGTTACACTCCCAGTGTAACTTCTTCCCAGTTTATGTTTATGTTTGGTTTTCTCACATTTCTACACCCTTACGCTCCAGCATCCACTCTGACTGCTCCCTACACATCATTAAAGTGATAAATACCTTCATCCTGATTCCTGTGTTTGGGATGATTGCACACTGACACAACATGCTGACCTCAGGTTTTAAACTTGTCTGCGATAAATATAGAAACATGTCCACCCCTCACATCCTTTCAAGTTGAATCTGAAGTCAGAAGCTTTCAGTCTCTGCCGGTTTAAATATTATGCTGCATTTCTAATTGAAGACATTGCGTGAAATGTAAAACTGAAACAGGGTGCAAAGATTAATAAACATCATAGACTATTATTCTATTAACAACAGAGCATATAAAACCTGGTAAAATGTTAAAAGTGAGAGCTTTTGCCATTTCATGAAAAATATTTGTGCGTCTCAAATTTGTTGGCCGCATAACATCTCTAAAAAGTTTAACAGATTAACTTCACCTGTCAGCATCACTTGATGCTGGGAGGAAAAGGTCAAACTTTATATATATTACCATCGGCTGGTTAACTGGTAACACAAACACTACTTTCATAATGCTACATGTGCTTAAAGGTGGCAGCTGGAGGAGCATGCTGCAGACTACTTGGCTAATTAAAAAAAGGTCAGTAACATTGTTGGATCTAAAAAGGGCACCTTAGAGAGGCAGAGTCTGGGAAGAGGTTCAGGAATCAGAAATAAAAAGTCTACAAATTGTGGAGCAATTTCAGATGTTGCTTGATAAAAAAACTGCAAAGACTTTGAATATTCAATCATTTCTAATGCATGTATTGACATGTTTAGAGATCACCGGAGGGAAAAGCCAGATGTGAACACGATCAGGAAACGCGATCCTCTCTGGGCCAAGCTCAGTTTAGATGAACAAATTAACATAGAAAAAACTTTTCTGTGGCAAGTTGACTGATAATGTGAGATGTTTTTATGGAAATCATTAATGCACTGTTCATAAGATTAAAGGTAAGAGGGACCGTCCCGCTGGCAGCAGCACACATATGACCCCAGCGCCTGCTGACCGGACCAGGACTTCTCCCTCAGACTGCCATGGACCTTTAGTTCCCACCAGTCCCCCTTTGAGGTTGACATCCATTATCATTTCATGTCCCAGGTCCTGGCTGAGACATGAATACATCCTGACACTAAAGCCAGTAAACCATTTCTCAGAATCATCCCATTTCTGTTATTAGAACCAGCCATAAATATGTTCAGTATTCCACAAAGTCCAGTCTTTTTCACTCATCAACACTAATAAACCTCCAAATGATACGACTGAAGCAGCCGTACACATGGCTCTTTTAAGTCTCAAATCATTTTCAAAGAAATGCCTTATCATTAACACACAGTTTTAGTGGATCAACTGTCTCTCTCTACCTGAAACCTGTTTGATGCATCAGTACCATTTGTTCCCACCCAGGCTTCACCAACAAATACATTTTTTTTGATGAGTGAAAGCAAATAAGGGAGTGAAATTAGTTCAATTTCAACTGAACAAAATCCCAATAAATACTCTTCATTTGTGCAGTTGCTTTAGCAACCTGCCTGTTTGATGAAAGACTGTTTATAGACCACCAGAACCTCCCTCCTCTTTTATTTAGGGCTTTTCTGATCTCTTATCTACCATAAATACAAAATACAACAGAATCATAGTTATTTCAATTGATGCATGAATAACCTCTCTGAGTTTTATGCAAATGTCTCTTTGAACCTTTTAAACAACACAGATTTAAACATGTCTCTTTTCTGAGATATGTTTTTCATAAAGTTGAGTTAACATGTTCAGGAAATGTCTACATGTCTGGATTTTAGCTTTCGGTAGGATTTTTATGCTATACGGTGAGTAAAATCTTGCTTTCACTAATCTGCATTCTGTGGTTATTTTGCAGACTTTTTTTTGGAATAAGGGTTGAATTACTCTGTATTCCCTTTCATCTCACACTGAGCCTTTGAATGTTTGCAGTGGTTACTATGGTATCTGCAAATACTGATGCTCTTTTTCTCTTTTAAATTATAGCTGCCTCTTATTGGACTTGTTGCTGTGTGTATGGTGTTCATTAAGACATCAAAATGCTTTACAGTTCATTGCTCATTTGCACCGGCTGCTGGAGCCAGAGTTGTAATTCCAGTTAGCGAGGGATCAGATGGAGGTCACCGCTGACCTGCAGGGTTGCTGTGTGCACTACAAGTCTCTCTGGACTACATTACAGCTTTTATCCAGACTATCGGGACCTCTTGGTGGGGAATCCCAGGGGTGGTGGAGATTAAGATACCTTGCCTCGCTCCACAGTTCACCATGCAGGGCGCACAAATGTGTTGCATATGCTCAGACTGCTGTTGGTCTGGCAACCTTTACATCTGACTAAACAGAGGAACAGCAAAAGTCTGAGGCTGGAGGGAAATGTATCTGTGCTTCCAACATGATTATCAGGAGTTGTCAGCTGCAGCATTTATGTGGTGACCCCACTGAAACTGACTCCGCTTGCAACTCGGTAAGAGAGTATCGAATGATGGAGAGCTGGGAGCTGCTCAGTGTCACAAAGACAACATTTGATGTTGACTTCCATTGTTGGGTTTGTTTGGGAGTTTCCAAGAATTCCAGTTTTACTGGAACAAATAGGGCAGAGTGGAAAAAGTCCTAACCTGAATGACAAATGAAGAACGGAGGCGGATTCTTTTTGTGAGCCTCACAGGGATGAAGATCAGTCCTTTTCAGATACAGCAGGGAAGAGAGGGTAGAGCCCCAGATTTGTTCCTCTGAGTTTGTCTCTGTCCTCTGAGTATTTATAACCATCATCGTGTTTGGACTCTGCAGTCTGAGTGAATCACAGCTTAGCACTCCATCTGTCCATCACATGGCAGGAAAACATCTGAGCGCAGCTACAAGACATTGCATGAAGCGCCATCTCTGCCGCCTTCAGCTTGTTTACATCTTGTTTATTTGTGTTACTGACACTGATGTTGAATCTTCTGATAAGAGGAACAACACATTTCTGGTCCCTTAAAGAGCCAAATATATTTAAAAAACATGTCTTCACACATCTATTTGCTTGTCTCCTTATGATGTGATATAAAAAGTCAGATTGTCTGATTCTCACTTTGCAAAGTTCTGGTTCTGAGAGCAGCAACAAGGAAAAGGTTAAGCTGAGTCCATTGTTAGAGCTGTCACATGTCTGATTTATGGGCAGCAGGTTCACTCTGTTTGCAGAGCATTAGCCGGCTCACTGTTTCCATAATTTTTGTCTCATTTACAGGAAGAGACGAGATAATTTATTGGAAAATAATATGCACACTGTGCGTAGCACTGCATCCACAGCTAAAGTTAACAATAATTTTTTATACCAGTTGGTTTCTTTATATATAATTAGATTATTGCAATCTAAAATTATAAAAAAGTACATTTTTATTTATATAGCACCTATTAAGATGAAAATCACAAGGTACTTTACTTATAAATTCAAGAAACAAGTTTACATAATGCAGAACAAGAAAGAAAGTTTTGATGGATTTTCAACTGTTAATTCAAGAGATCAAAGTTCACGGGTCCTGGGAAGAAATTTGATTACTCTCGGACAGAGCTGTTATTACTACAACAGATTCAATGAGGCTACTTTTTAACCCAAGAACTGCAACATGCAGCTGTCAGTTGTAAAAGGGCTGAGCTATGACTGCTGGTTGTTCAAGTCTTTGTTCAAAGTGCAGAAAAAGGCAGAAATGGCAGCATTAGTGGGAATAATGACAGAGCAGCTCAGAGCTCAACCTCTGTGGTTTTCTCATGTCCTCAGGGTGTTTGTTGTGGGTGACTTGGTGGCGGAGCAGAGCTGCTCTGGTTCTGGTGAACCGGTGCTCTTCAAGCTGACATTCACTCAACACCCTGCCAAGCAGGTGCTTCATTATTCAAAAACACCCTCAGGCTGCAGAACAAAGTGACAGGAAGAGATTTTCACAGCCCAGATGGGAGCAGGCAGAGAGATGCGGACAAGTTAAAGTTTTCCTCCATTACAAGTCATTACATGAATGATTGACAAAGACGTTTTTTTCAATTAACAGAGAGAAATCACATTGAGGATAAACTTTAAAGGGACACTGTGTAACCTTTGACCAGAATATTAACCCAATGTGAGTAATAATGGATGTTTCCTGTGGTCAGTATACATTGTTTGGTGTGTGTCGGCGCTCTGAGGGGGCTGCTCTATTCAGGAACCAGACATTTTATCTTTGCAGGAGCGGATCCGTCTCTCATGGGATTACATGACCTGGAATCACACAGCTCCTACAAACACAAAGAGCTCTGCATTGTGTGTTTTTCTTCCTCTTCGATGAAAGGTTTGCATGCTTGAAAGAAGTAAGACGGTGAAACCAGAGGAGACTGTGGGAAGTTATAAGTTTAGCGCTGCAGGTGGCCAAAAGCTACATGGTATCCGTTTAAAGCAGGGGTGTCCAAAGTCGGTCCTCGAGGGCCGCTGTCCAGCAGGTTTTCCATGTATCCCTGCTTCAATACACCTGACTCAAATTCAATGGATCCAGCAGCAATTTAAGTTCTGCACAATGATTAAACAATAAGCTCCAGCTTCAGGTGTGTTGGAGCAGGAATACATGGAAAACCTCGAGAACCGGAGCTGGACACCCCTGCTTTAAAGCTTTAGGAAAATGAATATGACGCTCTTATTACCTTCACATTTCATTAGATCATTGATTAGATCAACTCAATGACAATGCATTTCTTATTGATTTAGATAAAACTCACATTTATAGTTAAAAAAAGAGAAGTTACACAGATTTGAAGCCCACACCAAAGCAAGTTATTTTCTCCGCTCAGTGGTTAGTCTAGCAAAACAATAAGCAACAACTATATATTCTTGCATTTAGACCAGTCACAAGAGGCCGGGTATCATATTAGACTTTAGACACCAGTTTTAGCTACTTTTGCTTGTGTGTTACAGAGACTTTCTGGGAGTTCTGGGAGCAGATATTGGCTGAACAGTACTGTTACTAATCTGGATCTAGCCTGGAGTTGTACATTAGGACACACAGCTGCAGCCCAGCCTTGTCTGCCGAGATCAGGCCCCGTTTCTGTTGCTTAGTGTGATTTCAGATTGTTGTTGATGATCTTGCTGCCCGCTCTGAGCTCCTCAGGAAAGAACAAGTATCCTCCGTGAAGTGCATGAAGCGAGAAATACATGCAGAATAACTCCCACATGAAATGCAGTTTGAATAACGATTACATTTCCCTCTCTGGTTTCATCATTTTTGTTTTTTGTGGAATATAAAGTGACACACAGTACAGGTGGAGACAATTCTTTCCAGCTCTGTTTTTATGCAGCATTTTCTGTTAACTCTTCTCCAACTTGATTTTTATGCTCCTCCAAGTATTTCTTGGCCATTTATGGGGTTTTTCGACTCTATTGTTTTATTACAAACAAATATCTGCTGGCAAATAATTTGCAATCATCCCAAATTCAGAGGGCCTCACGTCCCCCAAAGCTTTTTGTTCATGTGGCTGTGGGATGAGTTTCAATGAACAACTTGTCGCTGGAATGCTTTGTTATTGCTCTGATTTCTTTATGGAGCTGTAAATCTGTATTCCATCTCCTGTCTGTTAAATTTATGGACCACAATCAGATGTGGATTAAAAGCTGGTCAAAAACAATAAGCTCCAGCTGAGATCAGAGCAGAGATATGCCATGCTGGAATCCAATTATGAGCTTCATCAATCTGTCTGCAGCTGAATGGAGAAGCGGTCATAGGGACAAAACCCTGAACCCAAGCTTGTGGCTGATCTGCATAGATGAGCTCTCCGGCGTTTGGGGCTCTGTGCGGTACAGGACTTTGTTTGTGTGTGATATGCAGAGTTTAAAGGATTACACTGTGGGTGTGGAGGTGCCCTGGGCTATTGGACAGCTCTGAAGCCCCGTCTGCAGCTACTCAGTGTTCAGAACTCACAGCAACAAGAAAAACTCGGCCTTGTTATTCCCATTTTAACAGGAAAAGGCTCCAGTCAAAAAATGCATGGCCAAACCTCAGTGAATTCCTGATGAAGGAAAGAATGCAGCGAGAGGAGCCGCGTTTTTGTCCTTTATGGATTTTTTCCAGCACACTCTTCTGGCTCGCTCGGCTGTGGAGCAGCATGAATCATAAAGATCCCTGTAGTAGATATCAGAGGGAGAGAGGTGAGGGCTGGAGAAGGCTCTAACACATGGACAGATCACTTTTATTCACTTGTGGAGGAGAGCGTCTGCCAGCCTCTAATTGGAGGCAGCAGTTCTCTTTTACTTGGTCACATGTTTTGTACGTCGTCTCGCCAATGTCAGCTTACTGAGCCTGACTGTGATTATGTATAGTGCTGTTGTGTTCTGTGCAAGAACAATGTCACCAAATCATTGTTGCATGTAATAACGAGGATCTGCAGCTGCAGATAAGTACAAAGTCTGGCAGCTTCACATGTCTGTTTGTTACAGCTGCATGTGCAGCGATGCCACAAGGTTCTGAGTTGAATAAAGAATCTAAATTAAAACAAGAAACTAAATAGATAAATGAAATAAAGGCACCATGAAATGGGCAATTTGCATCATCTGGTTGTAATTTTGAACTTTACACCAAACAAAGTTAGAATCTCGACGATGTGTTTGATCATGTTTAGAGTAAAAGATAAATGGTTATATTTAGGTTGTCTGACTGAAACTTGGTGATGAAAATATCATTTCACTTGATTAACACAATGCAGCAAAAATAAAAAGAGAGTTTGGACATGTGTGATAATGACAAATAAAGTGTTTGATAATTACTGAATGGTTTGACAGAAGAGAGTTAACTTTCTTCAACACTTTAGAAGCTTAATTAGCTTCTGAAATGATAAATCAGAAGACCCAAAAGGGTCTGATACAGGCCTGGCACGGTGTTATTTCTTTGATTTGGAGAATTTAAGCTTAGACCTGAGAACATTTTGAGACTGAATCTCTTAGGGCTCCTTTGTGACAATGACACGTTCCTGTGAGACGCTGGGCTGGACTGGCTGCCAGTTGTGTGTCTGCTGACACCAGGCCCAGAATCTGCTGCAGATTTCATTTTAACTAACTTCTGCAATATTCAACACTTGACTTCCCCAAAGTAGGCTGGTGTGAGCCAGCTGATTGCTGCTAAGTGGACCACAGAGCTGAAAATTATCTTGAAAATGATACATAAAGACGTGTTTTCAGATGTTCCTGCAGGCATACACAGATGTAAATGTAAAAAATTCCAACTTGTTGCCCTGCTAACTTGTGTTAAATTGACTTCTTGTTCACACTGTAAATTGTTTGAATTAGTAATTTGTATCATAGCATGAGGTCTGTTGATTGATTCAGGTCGTGACGCAGCTATTCACAGGGGCATTGTACGAATATTTGATCAAATCAACAAAAAAATGCAAAACCAGAACAAAAAAGATCTAATCTTACATTGACCTCATCTTCTTACACTCACATTTATGTATATATGTATGTTTTCAATTAAATTAATAATCAATAAACAAGTTGATATATACATTTTTCTTGTTACAACCCCATTCACACAATTTCTTACCTTATCTTTACTCTAAGTCTAACCTAAGTGTAACTCTGACCCTAAAGCCAAGTCTTGACCTTTAACGTACATTTTGCACCCATGAGGGCAAAAATTATTGCCTCCATCTGATTCCTCCTCACTGTACGGCTCTTGGTGAAACTTCCTCATAACCTTGTGATTTCATTGGGAACAACAGTCTGGGGCATTTTCAGGTGCTCCTCGGACCTGATTAAGGTGTAACTCTTCACTGTGACACAAGAGGACACACAAGTTACACTCTACAACATTTTTCTCCCGGTTACACAAAGTCAGTATCGAACAGAAGCAGCCAGTGACAAACCAATTAACAAAGGACTCAAAGACTCAGAAACAAAATGGTTACTGATATTTTCATCGCTTTCATAGCTTATATTTTGTGCAGGCTGCACATGCAGGTTATGACATTAAAACAGTGTAAAAACTCTTCAACTGATCTTAAACAGAAGTGTTGCAGACAGGGATATTAACCCTTTAAAGCCCAACCCAGGAAAAACTTCCTAAAAAAAGTCTAATTTTTTATATCTGAAGTACTCATTTAGCCCTTTAACAAAATGTGTAAGAAAATAAAAAAATGGGGGGGCTTTATCTACCATTCATTACCATGTAACAAGTCAATATAGTGCAGTTTTCTGTTTTCTGGCATCCATTACGGGGCAGAAGACAAGTTTCATATGTATTCTGCAGAGTTTTGGGCAAAGTTTTGACCATAAAGTGTTGCAAAATGTCTCAGAAACATATGTGTCAAATGGCTTCATAGGGTTAAGTCTAAAGTTGTTGATGCTGGTAATATTTTAGGAGTTTCCAAAGTGAGAGAAATATTGATATGAGCTTTCCAGAGCAGGCTCAGAGCCGACAGATTGTCACACATCCGGGGTGAGGTGAGGATATGCAAGTCATCAATGAAGCTCAAGTATCTTTGTGCCTTCGGGAGACATCAACACTGAAGAGTGTCAACAGGAATGTTCGCTCCGAGGCTGTAAATATTTGGCCGTGTTTACTGAGTCATTTACAGCGGATTTGTTCCCCAGTTGAAGCGACCTGAATGTTTTTGGTCTGTCTCCTCCGCAGAAACAGCTTTAGGAAGTGTGATCCGTCTCATGTGGTGAAAAGCTTTGCAGTTGCTTGCGCTCTGTTCCCATCACAGCCTCTTTGATGATTTCTGGTTATTCAAACCATATCAAAGCAATGAAAGCGCTGCAGTTATGCAACAGGACACTCACGTTTGTGTTTTCCACGTGTAACAGGCTGCAAGGCTGTCTGTCCTCGAGACACTTCCACTGCTGATGGCTTATGAATCATCCTTATGTATATCTGTGCAGATTCCAGGCATTCTTTAAGGCATTTCTGCCTTCTGGTATCATTTAAAATGACCCCAGTATTCAACCCACACATCAGTGCTTGCTAGTTTCTGAGCTTCCATCTTTTTGGCACAGATATTTTGACCTCACACAGAGGTTGTGTGGAAAGTTTTTCATGAGACCGGAGACAGAATTTATTTGCTTTATCGATTTCCCTGTTGGGCCCTTTTGTTTTTCAGGGTCAAGGTTTGTTCAGGGTCCTGATTAAAGTAACAAGAATAATATTTGTGATCAGAATTAAAGCCACAGGGTTGGTGCCCCAGATGCTCTACAAATAATAAAATAAATTCACAGCCAGTTTTGCATTAATTCTCCTCAACATCTCTTCATTAAAAAGCAGTTACCTTGCTTTTTTAACCCCCCTTTCCTTATTTTTTATCTTTATATGTTACCCTGTATACCACAAAATGTTAATAAAAAGATTTATTTGAAAAAAATTCTTTTATAAAAACATTTGTCATGTAGCTGGACATGACCGATGATTCAATGGTAATACTGTCGATGGATTTGTGTTGCCTCTGGAACTATAATTCCTGTTGTAACACTTAAATTACTTAATTATGTCAACAGATGCTTATCTTCTCTGTAAATCCAGCAGAAAACTTGGTATCATGTTATTAAAGGAGACTAGAAGGCAGCATAGAGTTTGGGATGCGGCAGACTCCCTCCTGCGCTTTGCCCAGACTGGTTACAGATATGAGGAAACACTCTCCACGTCTCTCCTGATGGATTTCATCGCAGCCAGTTTGCATTCCTTAGTTCATGTTTTTGCTAACTGTGCTTTCCTTTTTTCTTTTTTTTTCTCTTGTAGCTCCTGCAGCCGAACTTAAATGACATCATGCTAAAGGGAAGTCAAGCTGGATATGTACCCACGAGGCCCTGCAGGAGAACCAGGGACCAATGGCAGGAGGAGTATCTGCTCAAGAGCAGGACGAGGAATTTATCAGAAAGGAAAATCTTGTCTCTGAAAAGGTCATTCCTGGCGCACATGAAGCTCTTTGTCAAGTGAGGCAACAACACGGGGACCGAATTGTGGAAAATATCTGTCCTGTTTTGACCCGAAAAACAGGGAGAGATAGAGTTCTGACAGATGGAATGAGAGAGCTTTGATGAAAACAGGAGGAGTGAAGAAGCAATAAATAAACTAGCTGGAAAAAGGCGACATAAAACTTAGAGGCCCGGGCTGGAGAGGAGAAAGAAGACATTCTTTGTGTCCTACTCTTTAAAGAGCAGCCGTCTGAAAGGCTACAGTGTCTGAGGTGACCAGCTGAGAGGAGGTCAAGACCTGCAGGATTGTTATGGGCTCATTCCACTGTTTTAAAGCTCATATGGCTTGTTTGAATTTCAAGCCAATTATCAGATTAAAGAGTCCAGAGAAAACCCTGTGATGCTGTTAATAAATCCCTAAATTGCTTAGAGAAACTGTTGTGGGTCCCTAACGGCAGGTCAGGTCATGCAATTTTTGATCCCCTGGCCCACCATGTTAACGCGAAAATGACCACATCTTTTGTTTCAGAGCCTGATAGCTTCACTTCTTTAAATTTTTTCATGTGCAGAAAGACATAGAAAATATGCTCTGCTGCTATAATATCAATGCGTTACAGGTTTTAACTTGTGCTCGGTGCCACTGCACCACATCCATGGAAATTTAAGGCATGCCTGCTCACATGTACACTTTGTGAACTCACTCATCTGGAATCTGACTACCAGTAATTAGATTTATAAGAAAATTCCACTTGAACGCAGAGTAATTATGAGAAAAGTCAAACACTTTCAACTTAAAAATTTGTTTTCTTCTCTCTCCCTTCATCGCCCGGTGACAGACTAATAATGGGCTTCCTGGAGAAGTGGTCAGATGTTAACGAACATGGCAGGCGTCTCTCCAGAGGAGAAAAAAAAAGGAGGTCCCTTGTTTTCTTAAATGAATCACCTTGGAAAGTGTGAGCATGAGGCAGGGAAAGTGAGCAGCAGTGTTAAATGTTTGGTGACTGGAAGCTGGAGAGGAAGGTCATAGCCTGTGAAGGTGAGGATGTGAACATGAAGGTGAGGAACATGCTTATGAGCTGATGAAAGCAGACGCATTGTGCCCAATTTGACACGTTTTCCTGAAAACCTGACAAAATGTCTGACACACAGTATTTCCGTCAAAATACCATATAAAATGTGCATCAGTTCCTTTTTTACATTTTAACCCTTTCATGCATGAATGATTAAGAAAAAGTGCCACATGTTATTTACATACAGTTATTAACTTCCAAAGACATATACAGTGATGCTTTGTTATTTCTTAATCATATTTTATGTATTTATATATTTTATTCAAAATCATGAATTGAATATGCTTTTCATTTTTCTAAATGAATATACTATTTTAAAAAAGTGGCTGTATCATTTTCATTTCCCATTTACAACAAAACAAAGTCTGGTTATTACAATGTATACATGTACATATATGAATATTTATTCTGCAGTAAATGGCAGAGTATTGAATGACTCTCTGATGTCCCATGGAGTTGCAAAAGTACAAATTTTCAATCCTCATCCATGAATATACTAGAAAACAGCTTTCAACTAGGTGTCCATTGAAGCAGCACCATGCATTAAAGGGTTAAATTTGCAGCCCTTTTCATAGCAACTAGTTTTAAGGCTGGAACCAGGAGACTCCACTCTTTCTCCCTCTCATGTTTGGGTTCCATCTGACAGCTGCTGACAAGAATAAGCTTAATGAGAGAGAGTTTTGACTTTTCAGCACCAGGATGCAGCAAAGTTGGGCGGGATAAAAAAGCAGAAGGTGGTTATTTGTACTGTGAGCTCAGACTATGATGCTGATATCCCCTTAAGATACTAAAAGCTCACTGAATGAGATCATTTCATACCTCTGACAAATTGCCAAGGTTGTGTTTTTTTTTTGGTTGTTTTTCTGGAGAGATCTTTGTTATCGACTAAGACTTTAATAACCAATCACCTATTCCAAACCCATTAATGTCTATGTGCTGAGACAGAAACAAATGGTCAGGCAGAACAAGAACTTGCAAGACTGGACATGCCGTCTGAAAGTTAGAAAGTTACTTGTTGTGCACATGTCGATGCATCCAGGTGTGGGGAATCTGGTAGATCTCCACAATTACCACACATGATAATGAATGACAGCTGCCTAGGTGGCTTTCGTAGTTGGGAGTCTTAGTGTGGCTCTTCTCAACAAGCTATAAAATTCCTCCTCTCTCAGGCCTGTAAGTGGTCAGCATCTATACAGCCCATCTATACAGGATGAACTTTCTAAGCTCCTGGTTTGTCATTGAATGAATGAATGAATGAATGAATCCACCTTCTAAGCTAGTGCTGGACATGTCTATCCTGCATCCAAGTCTGCAGCTAGCTTCTTGCTGGGTATCCTTACTACTAGGGGCGGGACAATACATCGATCTACATTGATACATCGATCATATGGTCATTGAGTCAATGATATCGATCCAAAATCCTAACATCGGCCAAAAATCGACAGAGTAACCAGTTAGCAAACGCACTTTTATTTCGAAAACATTTTCTTTAAAACTGAATGTTAATGCCAGAGCTCAGGAATAAAGGTTAAATGATGATCAAGTTGCTTTTATGATGAATGCAGATGATTGTGATCAATCACTCATTATGTTGCTTTATATCGTTTCATATTGATCGGTGGGTCCAAGATCAAATCAAATCGAAATCATATTGGGACTGAATTTGAGACAAACATTGAATCGCTGTATCACTGTATCGATATAATATCATATTGTGATCAAACCAGTGATTCCCAATCCTACTTACTACTATGTAAAGGGATGTTGTGTACGTTTGACCACTAGGGGGCAAGACTTAGTCTTCCCACAGGCCACATGACATTGTTTCAAAATTAAACAGTCTCTCTCTTTCTGGCCTCTTCAGGCTACTTGTTCCCCTTCTTATTTTGTTCAGATTTTACCAACTTTTAAAGAAAAGTAACATGAAGCACAGCCCACTGTGTTTTATAGCTGTAGAGCAAAGTGCTACAGGTCACATGACCCATAAGAGACGGATCTGCTCATGCCAAGTTGCATGTCTGGTTTCTGAAGCAGAGGGCAGCCCCCTCAGAGCACCGACATGTGTCAAACACTGCATTGACCCCAGAAATCTTACATTAATACTCACATTAGGCTGATAATAGGGTCAGAAGTTAAATTTTGGAGGAAATTACAGGTTTCGGACCTGGCCAAAAGTTATACAGTGTCCCTTTAATGCTTTCTATGCACCATCTGTAATGCTTTTAATGTTATATGTAAAGGACTTTGAATTGTTTTGTAAAGGAAATGTGCTGAACAAATAAATTTGCCTTTCCTTTTGGTCACATTGCAGCTGACATCCACCTTGGACATGATTTGGGCAAACACTCCCCTCTTTGTTCTGTTCCCAAACCCATGGTAACATATCACATCCAATTTGAAATAACTTTAGTATTATACATGCTCCGAAAGACAAAAAGAAACACAATTAGACTCCTTCAAATATTATTTTATGGGGTTATTTTTCATTTAAGTTTTTTTTTTCTTTTTTTGAACACCACCAGAAAACAGTAGTGAAACTTGTGGTCAATTGATTCTGCTCTTGGTGGAAAAACTTGTTTGACTCATTTTAAAGGAATGTCATCCACACGCTGGCTGCATCTACGCCAACTCTGTCAACTTCAGCCAGTTATCGGAAAATAACAGGTCCAAGAAAATGATGGAATATCTCAGAAAGATTATGCTGTTGCACAGTAGTTCACACATCTTTGGCTCACTGTAACTTAAAATCAATTTCTGTGTACTTATAGGGAATCTTAGCTTGGTCGTTTGCGTGTTGTCTCTGCACCTGCGGTAGTAATCCTTCAAAGTCCCAGGACATGTGTGTTCGGTTACATGGCTCTAGGTGTGAATATGTACATAAGATGTTTTTCTTTTTGCTGTGTTATCTTTGTGGTGGACTAGAGGCCTGATTGATAGACTGACTTCTCAAACATGATTTAAGAAAATGGAAAAACAAAACAAAACACACAATTAAGTGATAACAGAAAAAAGGGACGGATTTTCTGCTTGTGATTTTGTTTTGTAGTTATTTTTCCCTCTTTGAAAAGTTAATTTAAAGTTTGAAGATGCTAAAAGAATAGAAAGAATAGAAATCATAATCTAACCTTTATGTGAATTTTATTTAGCTTCTTCCATGTTCATCCATCCAGTTTTCATAAACTTCTCTTCAGATTTATCTTCTTCTCCTCTCCTCTCCTCTTCTTTTCCCTCCTGTAGAAAAAGTTGTATTTCCTTTTCGCCCACAGCCCTGCATGCTCAGGGTGGGAGGTTGAATTGAAAGGAATTGATTATGTCTGTAAAGTATCTTGAGATTACTTTGTTATGAATTGGCATCGTACAAATGAAGCTGGAAGATCAAAGCTTTAGCTCTCCTGGTTTCTTAAGCTATGAAGGGAAAAAACAACAAAATAAATCAGACAGCAGCAGTGATTCAGTGTCATGGGACCAATTCTTTTTAAAAGTCCAGGATTTTTAAAAAAATTCTTTAAGGTTTTAATAAGCTGATAAAGAGTCTTCTTTCACAAAAAATACCTGAAGGATGTTACACCACAGTATATGGAGAAGATAAATTATATGTTTCTCCATTTTCTTCCTAGTTACCATGGTGAAGGTACCACTACCTTCCTGCTGGAGAGTTTAGATGGTTTTTTTTTTTATCTGCACAGCAGCATAAAAAACTGCAGCTTTTGTTTTTCCTGATGGTGTGCTGATTAAACCCTGATCATTTTCCAAAAATGATCAAGACTCAATACAAACGGATTGAAAGGTCAAAACAGAAACTTAAATTAATGAGGATATAAATATAGGCCCCACATTAGGAACAAATCCCTGTTTGACTCTGCTGGCTTCATCACAGGCCTATAGCTTGAATCATTTCATTAACAGAGTTAAAACAAATTATGTTGTTGGAAATCAAAGAAATATCACTTTTTTTTCTGTATTTCTTTAAACTGTCAAATGTGCTGCAGGTGTCTCTTCTGAAGAGTGAACTAAGAATAACCTTCCAGCCTATGTTTGTCATGGAACTGCTAATCAGCCGTGCTACAGACAGGAGACAGGTGGGATGCAAACTAATTTATGCAGGATAACAAATTGAGAAAAATGCACCGGAAAGTTTCTTTCATATGTAAGAAGTTAGTTAAAACTTTGCCCAAATAGGCTCTAAAGAGTTTGAGTGACAGACTCCAGCATGATCGTTGCATTAACAGCAAACCTTAGATAAGAACATAATCCACAAAAAGGGCAAAAATGTAAGTAAAAGGTCAAATGAAATCCCTATTTTTAAAAAACTAATTCTACGTTTGCTTTATTCAATGTTATGATTGTTTATTGTTAGTTTATTTGTTTTAAAATCAGAGTAATTAAAAATGTGAACTAATAAAGCAAAGCGATTTCTTTTTTGGATTTTTGCAGGACAATTTGTATATATTGCAGCAATTCTACAAAATGTCTTTCCACTTCAACATTTGTTTCTTTTTGCCTTTTTTATCATATATTGTGTACATTTTAACCTGATTATGTATTATACAAGAAAACTTAATCCAGTTACTTAAAGCTTAGCAGACTGTTGCTGCCTAGAATTACCTGCCAAGACCACACATCATGATGTCAACCTTCTTATTTCAGTCCTTGCAATGCAAATATTTGTAAAAATGCTCTTATCACGTGCATCTCTTTCACCTGTTTAATTGAACATTAACATTTTGTGAGGAACACTGAAAAGGAGAATAATCTGCTAACAAACAGAAGCCAGGTTGCACACAAAAACGCATATAGACAAAGGAAATCTCCCTCAGGCAGGCAGTGAACCCATCACACTGACTGAGTTCTTGTTTACACCTCTTTAGCCTTTTTTGCCCTCTACATTCCTTACCATCCACAATGATTTCCCTCTTTATCTCAAAGGGAATATACCTTACACTTAATCTGTCAGCACCAGGCCATTCACCGAGGGTTTTATTACAGAGCAGCGGAGCAGGTTTTAGGAGGTGTTCCCTTTTTGGTGAGAGTGGCCACATTGTGGCGACAGCCTGACTTGTGTTCTTGTTGGGAGATTCCACAACATTCCTGAAAGCACTGTCGCTGTGACTGGGAGCTCTGTTTTCAGCACCCGAGAAGCTTCAACAAGCCGTAAGAAAGCATCAGTGCTGAGCCCTAAATTCCGCAGGTTGACTGATCTAAAAGACCTCTTGGAAATCAAGGCCAAAGGAGCGAACGCTGCAGCCAGCATGCCTAAACAGTCCTCTGCCTTCAGGATATGATGTCTGAGAGTTCTGGAGTTGAGCTGCACTTTAGCATTCATGATAAATGGAGTGCAGCTTTGCCAAAAACAAGATTTTTCTTGCTTGGGTGTAGTTGTTGGCAGCAGCAGTAGATGCCAAAGTCCTGTTACATGCATGCATTTATCTTTTACTAAGCATTTAAGAAGTGCTCATGGTGATTTAATTAAATTACTAAAACTGAGTTACAATGAAAATATTAACATGGGTTGACAATATAATGTGACAAAGTTAGTTCAAAGTGCTCTAATTGAATACAATCTAGGCAAGGCAAGGCAAGTTTATTTGTATAGCACATTTCATGTACATAACAATTCAAGGTGATCAACATACAAACATCGGAAACATTACAGCAAGAAAGCAATAAAAGAATTAGAAACAAAAATAAAATAAGAAAATAAGAAAATTAAAGAAAGAAAGAAAGAAAGAACCCCTCATAAAAAAAATAGAAAAGTTTTTAACCCTGATTTAAAACTGCTGACATAAATTAACATAAATCAAATCAGGAAACAAATATCTAGTCACGCAAACTTGTGTTAAAACGCAAAGTTGTTTGACAAACCATTATAAAAATGTATTCAATAGAAATAAAATGGATTGTTTTTTCAAGTATCTGGCTAAAGAAGTGACTTGGTTTGGATTATAAGCTGTGATAAGTTTTATTGCTAAGGAAGACCCCTATTTATAGCCTCTTAGGAAACTTGTGAGTAGCAGTTTTGCTTTGATTAGACCTAAAATCCAAATGTAGCTGCAGCTGCCTGTGCTTACATTAACAATTTACATTTTCATAAGACATCTGTGAATACTGGTAGTACCATTAGTCATGGAATACTTGAAGAACCCTAAGCATAACCTTTTTTGTTTTAATTTAATTATTCTAGTTTATTATTGTAAGTAATACATAACATATTATATGTCTATAGTGTTTTGATATCACTTTTAGGGCTTTATCATTCCATGGCATTATTTTTGGTGCCAGTTCAGCCTTCGTTCCACCTGCCAAATATAATCAAGATAGTTTGTTGAAAAAATATGGCAAAAACAGTCAACATTACCTCATATATTAGCATGTTAACACGTCTTTAAGCCTCAGCTTCCTTTTGATGCAGCTGCAGTTACTTTAGTAGACCTTAATTATAAGTAAAACTGTTAAAATGTTTCCATCATAGTAAATTGTATGGCGAATAAATGAATAGTATATCTTCTAAATGTTTTAGCATTGACATTGATAGAAATTAGCATGTTAATATTAGCACTTACTGTGTTTTCATACATCCAAAGCATTCATTTCAAAAATAATTTTTTCATTAACAATTGTCTAAGTATGATAAAATATTTCTTATGCTTATTTTGCCCATGTTATGAAAATTAAAATCACAAAATTCTTCAACAGACAATAAATTCAGGATTACTTAGATTTCACATGAACTGTTTCCTCAGCAGGTGAATAGGCGGTCAGACAGTGCCGGTGGGCGCTAGGACCGTGGGGAGGAGCGCTGCGTGGCTAGAAAAGCGTATTTTCTGAACAGAGGCGGTATTTGTGGCTCAGTGTCTGACCTGAACAGGTTCCAGTGGACGTCCGGATATTCACTGCGCACCTGGCACTTCTTTGTTAAACGCTAGAAAAGGTCAAGGTTCTCCATCCGGAGAATAAGAGAAGAGGCAGGAACTACCTGTCACTATGATGAAGGAAACTTGGAGAAATTATGCCGAAGGACCCGTGTGATGGAGAGAAAACCCGACAGGGGTGTAAACACCGTCCAACAGCTCTCTTATGAAAAGGTAATCTACATTTAATGTTTTAGTTAAGATTTTAGAGGTATAGTTTTCCTGTTTGGTGTCATCTGTGAAAACTAAAATGAGCCATTTATGCCGGAATCACAGGTCATTGCATGAATAAAGTAGATAAATTTACAGTTAAAGTGTGATTATTCATGGATTTCTTTATTTTTCTAACATATAGGCTACAACCAAAGGGAAATGTTTGTGTTTTGTATTTACATATCACCAAACATTTCAGAAATTATAAATCATTTATACAGTTTGCACATGGAGAATGATGCATTTTGTCACTATTATAGCTGATGTACTAAACCTATTCTCCTGTTTATATATAAGATGATAACTATGTTTTTTTTAATGTCTGTTTTCCCTTGATGCCATTTGAAATGTCCAGTTTCACCAATCTCACATTACTTTGGCATCATAAACACTTTCAGAATAAATGAAATGTTTCTGTGAAGCTTTCAGTTCAGAAAACACTGTTTCTGAAACCTTACCCTAGATATTTATTAAAGTGTAACTTCTTAATAACATATATTGCACTGAAGAATTTCTACAATATGTCAGTTTCACAAAAATCTAATCCCCCCTCAATTATCTGCTGCAGCTGTCATGCATCCAGCACCTGAACAGGGGGAAAAGTGTACCTGCTTACCTGCTAACATGTGCTTTTTGTTGTAACAGCTTCCTTTGCAGTGTTACATGAGGTACTTCATAGATGCAGGACAGGCCCCACCCCACCTTTTGTTAGGAATAATACTTTGCTGCCCTGCCTCGACTTGCTGCTTTTCACTTTCTACACACCTGCTCTTGTCCTGCCTGAGTGCCTGGGGATTTGCAGTCTTTAAAGGGGATCACGTATCTCTTCGCCCCTGCTAATCTGCCCTCTAAGCCTCATCCCAGCTGCAATGGTGTTAATGTTTGATAGAAACTGGAAGGCTGATAATATTACACATTTCTCCACCTCAGATGCCACTCCCAGCTTTGTTGTCACTTTGTTCCTATACCTCATGAGTGTGCACCTCTGTTCATTTTTGATAGCTTAGATCTGTTATTTATCTTTTTTATGCTTTTTTGCACTGTCTCTGCTTCTCTTTTTGCATAGTTAGCTCAATCTCATACATGCGTATAATTACAATAAAAGGCATTTTATTCTATTCTATTCTATTTCATGAAACTTTTCCCTGCAGCTTGCTCAGGACTTTTCGTGCCAGCACACATTAAAATGCTTGTTTGACTCCATCAGGCTGAAATTCCACTTTTCTGTTAATCTATAACATGGGAACAAGTGGCACATTGTTGCTTTGCCACACAACTCTGTATTGCAAAACTACCCTTTACAAGCTAAACCCACTTGCACAGGCTGTGATTTTCTAATCAATGATCAGCTGTGAAAGCATCAGAGCTGATGTGTGTGTGAAGCAAATGTTGGTAAACAACTTTTTTCATGCGTGTTTTTATTTTTCTGTGTTTTCAGTGCTTCCCATGATGATGCCACGTGAGATCGCCCTCCAGGTTTTCCTGCTCCTGCTCCTCCAGCAGCTCCTTCCCCTCACCCAGTCTCTCCTCCACGTTCCCTCGCTGCTTCCTCACGCGCCGACGCCTCTCGCCCGCTCGCGCTTCAGCGCCCAGGCGCAGCTGGACCTCACCACCCACTGCAACTCCAGCTGCTTCCACCGAGCGCAGCAGGAGCAGCTGACCGACAAGCTGGCCTTCGAGACGCTGTACGCAGACGGCTCCCGTACTCTCACCACCGTGGAAGTGCAGGGCGATGACGACTTTGGAGGAGATAAACATCACCTGCATCCGTGGAAACAAGGTGTGAAGTCGAGGCACAAGCGCGTGCGGAGGCAGATCTATGGAGCGGACGGGCGTTTTAACATCCGGGGTGAAAACTTCCTTCTGGATTACCCTTTCTCCACGGCGGTGCGCATCTCCACCGGCTGCACCGGCGTCCTCGTGTCTCAGCTGCACGTCCTCACAGCTGCTCACTGCGTCCACGACGGGAAAGATTACGTCAACGGGGCGCGAAAGCTCAGGGTGGGCTTCCTGATCCCTCCGTCCATCAACAGCACCAAAACCAGCCCGAGTTCTGCCAAGAAGCCTCTGGTCCGCTGGGTGCGCGTGAAACGCACGCGCGTGCCGAAGGGCTGGATCCAGGGCCCGCAGGAGGTGAGCATGGACTTTGATTACGCGCTGCTGGAGCTGCGCTGGCCGCACCGCCGGCCCTTCATGCGCCTCTCCGTGGCTCCGTCCTCCGATGATCTGGCGGGGAACCGGATCCACTTCTCTGGGTTTGACAGCGATAGACCCGGGGAGCTGGTTTACAGGTTTTGTCCCGTGGAAGAAGAGTCCAGTGACCTCATCTACCAGCACTGCGACGCCCGGCCCGGGGCCAGCGGCTCCGGGGTGTACGGGCGGGTGTGGGACACCAGTTTGGAGCGCTGGGAAAGGAAGGTCATTGGGATTTTCTCTGGACACCAGTGGCTGGAGATTGATGGGGAGAACAGGGACTACAATGTGGCTGTGAGGATCACTCCTCTGAAGTTTGCCCAGATCTGTTACTGGGTGCACGGAAACAGACTAGACTGTGTTCAAGACTAAACAGAAGAAAGCACAAAGCAGGGTGAAATACTGCTGAAGAGAGAAGTGTAGACCTGGCTTATATCCACGCAAAGAGACTCACTGCAACTTCTGGATCAGGTTCCTACATTGACTTATTTCCCTTCTGTATTTAATTTGCAGTCTGTATGAGCCTATTAAGTAAATCTGCTTGTGAGATCATCACCAGGCATCTTTGACCAAAACCATCAATGTTTCCATGGCTACAACTTAACCTCTGCATAGAGACCGAGACCTGTGAAGCTTTTAAAACTCCCTGCACAGTATACCCCTTCCGTAGGGACTAGACACAAAATGTTAATTTTATTTTTTGCAGAAATGTTTGACATATTTTAATAAAGATATTTATGTGGATGAAGTCTTTTCTTTTTTAAACCAGGGGTTAGAGCGCCCTCTTGTGGTCACAATTACCAGCTACAATATAACTATAGGCCGATTTGTTTCTTCATATCTTTAATCTGTTTACATCTTTTTTTAAAATTCTAGCTACTCGATGTGTGCAATGAGTTTTTATCGCAATCAACACCATGTTACTACTAAGAAAGACCTGTGCAGTAATAAAATCCATATGGATGCATTTACACAAGTTGATCTTGCGATTGCATAAACATTTAATAGAATATATTTCAGGTTTTATTTTTAAAAAAAAGCAGGCTGGAATAACAAATCAGTAATTTAGTGCTTTTTATTAGAGATAAGGAGACGATACAAAACATCCACCATTCAATTTTCAATCTACAGTAAACTCCGACCACTGCTCCTTCATACACACGTCGACCCCCAGACCATCGCAACGCCCAAAGGCTTTTCAATCAAATATGGAAATTCTGGATTCAACAAATACAAGGAATGTTTACTGTATACTACATGGAATATCAGACCCAGAGATGGAAATGAAAAGGAATCACTCATGTTTTGGAAATTGCATGGTCAAAAAAAAAAAAAAACAATCCAAAACCCAATGAAATAAAAATAAAAAATAAAAAAAATTTAACCATGTCCCCACCCAAGAGAGATTTTGATACACAATGTGCAATCAAGCGTGAATTAGTTCATACTACATCTAGTCTCAACTACACACACACTTACAAAAACTTAACTAG